>APFE030250326.1:111758-125873 GCA_000404065.3 Pinus taeda | reverse complement strand
TCCACAACCTTTGAAATGTCCAAGCTTAGGCCGTCCATAAGGGGAATGAATAATAAATACCAAATCAAGCATACCTCTCTGAGGCCCTCCCAACCCAGAAGAATTTTGAAGGATACTTGTTTATCATCATCGAATAATGAACATTCACAATGCACGGAATGTTGATGCGTGTTCGATATTTACCCTATGCATTACTTAATTATGCCTGGATTTTACACTATGGATGACTTAACATGTGGATTCAAACTATTTTGTCATCCAAATAGTATATATAGCGAGGAATTTGATTATATGCTATTCTCTTATTATGTGGTATCGAAAACCTTTTCCTTTTTCAAAATATAAACAAGAGAAGTTGCATCACATATACTCCCTGCTTTGATTGGGAAGCAAGGCTTTTTCTCATTATTTATGCATAAGAAAGAAAACAATAGAGAGACCAGTAGTTATAATATTATCCTTAAAAAGTCTAAGAGCCTCAAAATCCATGCCACTCATTGCAGTTGTGGGAGGCTAGAGTCCCTCTTCGAGTCAGAAGGGGGAAATTAAGTGTTCGATGTAGAATCCCATTCTCAATGTGGGTGGAGTGCTCTTGATGGGGTTCAATCTCTTCATGTATATTTGTTAACCATAGATAGAGTTATTGCAATGTGAGAGGAATGAATCAGTTTGTTAGAGCTATATGAACAATCACTCGATTCTATATATAAACCGGTATGAACAATCGTTTTGGTTAGCCTAAAAATCCATATCTTAGGTATCGAATTGAAAGCATAGGACTAGAGATGTTGTTTTTATAAGCCAACCAATTCTCTATCGCCTAGCATTTCCCTGCTTTCAATTCATTTAGTTGCGCAAAAAGAGGTTGGAATCGATTTGTTATTCCTTTTTATAATTCAAAGGTCAATCGAAGTTAAGTATTAATGGAAAAGAAAGAAAAGAAAATGTCCTGGTTTCGAAGTCAAGATGGTTCAACAAGTTCGTTGGCGATCCAAGGGAGCAACATGTTCCGCAAGATCAAAAAAGTTCATTAATCCGAGCCCCGTATCCTCTCAAATAATAGTTCGTCATGTTCTAGTGTAAGGATTGATTCCTGAAGTTGCTTCCAAATCAAAGTATATCTAATATTGTGTCCATGGTATGGATGGCTCTTTTGAGAAGAAAGGTATTTTAAAGGAAAAAAAAAATATTAAAACAAAATGAATAATTTTATGTTACAAAACTTATCTATGAAAATATTAATACTTTTTAATATAATATATAAACGAAATATTTTGATTTTCGAGGTGCATGCTGGCCATGCATTTAAACGCCTACACGATATTCATGCAGTCATTGCATGCCACCCACTTGCCATGTAGCCTTTTCCATTTTAAGCATTTCTACATATCTCTTTGTCTAGTCTAGAATGGACACTCCCGATCTGACGACGAGTCCTAGTGATGTTGAGTACAACAGAGCAGATAGCTCATTGACTATGGAACCACCAGAGGAACTATAAAACAATCTAGGGAGACAATCAATTAACCCTAATGGAGATACTATGCATGTATGGACACAAAAGAGCAAGGACCTCCTGGCAATGACAGGCAGAGGATTTATGCAATTGATGATCCGGTCGAATAATCACCTCACCCATCATGCTTCAATTGATATTTGGGCTGGGCCAACTATTGAGTAAACCAGTTATGAAACTAGATCATCTGTAGATGGACCTGGATCATTCCAAGGTGGTGTCCTTAGAGCTGAACCTTAAGTAGCTAGGTCAACATGCTATGAAGAAGACTCGTAGTGGGGAGGCATTGTTGTTTAAAAGCGTGAAGACTTAACCCATCAAAATGGCACCTGGGGTGGAGGAGCAGGCCTCAAAAGGAGCCTAGTGCTGGAATAGAATCTCGGTGGGTGTGGAGAAAAACTATATATCCAATCCATTGATTCCTCTAGCTATTACATTAGAATATCATTTGTATCTGTTTGGTTTACACGAGTAAACTGATAATTCCCATCCCCTATTTTTGAGAAGCAACAGGAGACGACTCTACAATGGCATCATAAGGCAATAGCAAGATCCTGCTACAGGAGAACGTCAAAATGCAGATATATGAAAATGTTGTAGCGGCTGTCATGGGAACAAAAATTTGATTTTCAACCAGGTTCAAAGGAACTGTGTTGAGAATTGGATGTTTAGTATCTATAGTCTACCACAATAACAATGGGATTGGCATGTGTATTTCCTATTTCAATTTTTAACTTCTCCGTCAAGACCTGTTTTGAGCATGAGTGTGCATAGGATAGCCTAGACCTATTCTAAGTAGGAGTGTGAATAGGAGGAGCGTGAATAGGGATCTACCTCTTGAGCGGGTTATGCCTAGAAATTTTGGCAAGCTGAGAAAAGTGATCTAACCGAATTTCTGCATATTAATTTTTTAGCAAATTGTTTATCTAAAACAATTCCTATGCAATTAGTGCATAAGGTCAATTGTTGAATCTTGAAGTCATGGATTTATAGCAAAATATGCTCGCACGAACCATTCCTACTTAATAGAGATAGTTTAAGAATGTTGTGACACTAGTTGGCTCTGTTTTCCAACCACTTCACTCCCCGAAGCAATAGGCCAACTTGATAGCATGTTTCATCTGTGCTCATAACCTTACAACCTGTAGCCACCAAAGAAAGCTAAGGAAGCAATCTGGGTAAATCGACCAAATGACAGCCATGCATTTCTTCTCTTTTCTATCATTTCTGGAAATAATTATATTTCCAGATTTCCAGAGAGTTACCTACTTATCTCTGTTGAAATCGGTAAGCTTGTGAATCTTGAATTCTTAGATCTCAGTCACAACAAAATAGTAGGAGGAAATCTTCCTTTCCCTCTTCTAATTTTCTAATCTGACTCGCTTGACATACTTAGACCTCTGCAGCAACCAATTGTCAGAGCAGTCAATAATCCATCTAATCCTTTCAATAAAAATAAAATTTACATACCTCTTCTGAATATGATATATGTTTTTTCTCATTGAAGTTTTTTCTGAATATGATATATGTTTATGCTGATTCAATTTTGTTGTATATCTATATTGTGATTGTGATACAGGTGTGTTCACCGAGTGAACATATCAAACATATCGATCAGGGTGACAACTAAATGAAAAAAAAAATTGTTATCGTTGGCATTCCCTGTGAGCCTATGGCTTATCCAAATTAGGCAAGGTATATGCTAACAAGAAATAGTTCAATTCAAATTAGAAAATAGTACCATTCAAATTAAGAAATAGTCTACAGTAACAAAAAAGGTTCCATACATGAAGCTGCCTAAGAAAATTATTAAAAGTTTAGCTTAAAAGAAAGTTCTTAAAAGTCTAACATAGGAAGGTTCTTAAAAGTTATGAAAGAGAAGTTGTTTACGAAAGTTGTGAACTGGAAGATGCTTCAGGATTTTAGAAACTAAAAGCTACGACAAAGTCAACAAAAAATTGTTATGCTGTACGATAACAAAATGAAGAAAAAATTGTTACAAAAACAAATTATGCTATCATGCCTATCATCGTATTTCTTATTCAAATTAAGCAAGGTCTATAGTAACAAGAAATAGTTCCATTCAAATTAAGCAAGGTCTACAGTAACAAGAAATTTCCAAACCAGAAGTTGCCTAAGAAATTTTTGAACCGGAAGTTACCTCAGCATTTCAGAAGCCAATCAAGTATTTCAGAAGCCAATCAACGTTTTTGAATGTTCAAACTTTTATGAGAGAGGAACCACCCAAATCATCACCATTCACAACGTTCACATGCACATAGTCATTGGGTGTGTCGTCTATCATGGTCTGGCAACATGTGCTAATAGCGACATATGTTGTGGCGTGTCTATATAGACATTCTAGAGTATCTAATGACCTTTCCATGAAGGTTAGGAGCTTAGGTTGGGTGAATTAATTCAATTTTTACAAAATTTAAAGTTTTAAACTAATTCTCCCATTATTTTACTCTTCCAACCAAAACTTCCAAATTCCAAGGTAAAAAATGAATATAACTTATGTTTTTAGCCTCACGCCTCAGGAAGAGGCTAAATAAGATGATAAAACTAATTAGTCTTAAAAATTTTGGTTATTCATAATATTAACTTGTAGTTTGCAATAGTAAATAGGTAAAAAAAATGTTAGAGTCCATATATTTTATTAATATAGTCCCATGCCATTGCTAGATGGCAAGGACTAATAACATGTAGTTCGGCACATCGGTTGATCATGTGCTATTCGTTTATTATGTGGTTGATCTGATAATGAGATCTAAGACAATTATTAAGGTATTATAGATGCATGTGCATGAATATTCCTATTCTGCATTGTGTAATGGATCGATAAGATTGCGAAATACATAAACAACTAAGCAGTGAAAGAAACATAATATACAGCCCACATAAACAAAACAATTTTAATAAGCAGTTCACCCAACACAACTGGGCTACATCTTCTGGTCCAGCCTTTAGTAGTCACCTCTCTATTCTGTCTTCAAAACAGAGTTTTACAATAGTGAGCTCAATTTGAGCCTCACACAACAGATGTAAAATAATAAGGCTTTACTTGGATCCCCCAGGTCTCTTCTGATTACACAAACTCTCCTCACTAAATCTCTATCTCTATTGCTCTATCTAAGCACTGGTTGCTCCCGTATTTTGTCTTCTTTGGCTTTAAAGCTAATCTGCTTTGTCTGTTCATATCTCGTTTTCGAGCTCTCTAGCTTCCCGAGCTATGCCAACTTAGATCCCCCTCTAAGTGTTAGGAGTCATTTCTAAATGCTTTCAGGGATGGTGGACTCCTTTACTGTAATGGGATAGGTCATTGGGCCTTTGAAATCCTTTGAAATCCCAAAAAAGGTCGTTTTCTATTTACACAGAGAAATGCTGCAAAACACAGGAAAATCTACCAAATCGTTGTTCATTGGATTTGAAATATTAGAAATTTTCCCTATAACCCCTATTGCGTCCGCCTTTGTAGCAATGTCGTATCTCCATTGTTGATCTAGGAGGTTGAGATCCAACAACTGTGGTTCATTTTGGGCGGCTCTTTCATACGAAGGTTAACCACATGATGAGGGTGTTTTTCTCTCTCCTTAGCCTAGACACATGGTAGCCAATGTATGGGATCAGGCAGAACGTAGCCCAAAACACTTACCGCCTTTGGCCCGCATGAAATATTGCTTATATCGTGATTTCTCTTTGTATTTAAAAATGTATTAAAACATTGAAAATCCCCATAAAATGGCTTTATCGAACTTGAAATAATATGTAACAACACTAATAAACCCTTTTGGGTCCGTAATATCCCATCGAACATATTTCCTTTGTAATCCATTCATTCAGCGGAAATGTGAAATACAAAGGAAATTAATGTTTTTCGGACTTCAAAATATATAGAATATCATCTATATTTTTATCAGGTCTGTCTTTCATGACCCCACTCCGTTGTAATGTTCTGATGAAAACTTGCGATGCAATTGATTGTAATCACATATCGCACATATCCCGAGCCAATCACAATCGCTCCTCTATGTTTCCAGATTGCGATATCACACGTTAACATGGGTTATCGATGTGTGCACTTAACAGACGATCCTTGTTGACTCGCCTTGATCACTATCGCATTTTCCGTGTGGTCTCCGCTGATAGCCCCCACTTGCCACCACTGGTTTTGATTGGTTGATCTGATCTGGACCGTTGATTGGTCAAATCTGACGGCTATGATGCAAAGTTGTTGTAAGTCTCCAATAAGCCTTATTTCACTGTTTTCTTCATGTTTTCTTCCTCCCAATAATGTAATATGAGTTTTCTTAAACTTCTTCTTTTGCAATTGTTTTTTATTTATGGAGACTTAGAGGGTTTCTATGACCCTTTTTGGATCACACCTTCCCACTCAAAAAGATTTTGGACCACCACAAGTTGGGTTTTAAGAATCAATCAAGTGAGGATACAACTTCGTCACTTCTCCAATCTCTATCCATTTTTCACTACTTGGTTTTGAACATTTGAGTCCAATTCTCAAGTACTCAACATCCCCACTACACGTAGTTCTCACCTTCTTGTCCATAATTGTGTCTTCCTGCAACTCATTGAGATATTCAGGCAACAGATCATCAATAGAAGGCAACTAAATTTTCTCTTCAGGATCGTGAACCAAAGAAGGTTCAAATAGTCTCAAGTTCTCTGCATTAACTACAGAAGAAATGTGAATGTAAGATGGCAAATCAAGATGAAAAGCGGTCTCACCAATTTTCTCAAGTATCTTGAAAGGCCCATACCTTATTGGCTTCAACTTCCTACCTTCAACTCGCATTCTCTCTTTTCTGATGTACAACCAAACTTGATCACCAACATGGAAGTTATGCTCAATTTGATGCTTATCATGCCTTGCCTTATACTTGGCCTAGCTTCTCTCGAGTTGTTCCTACACTGCCTGGTGAATTTTCCGGATCTTTTCAATGAACTTGTTTGCTTTGTCCACATCACTGTGTCCATCAACTCCTATGCTTTACTAAAGACAAAATCCAAGGGAGATCTTGGTGTAAACCAAAACAAGTCTCAAAATGAGATATCTATGTAGAAGAATGTTTAGCACGGTTATAAGCATGTTGTACATAACAAAAATGTTCTCCAAGAGCTTAGGATGCTTGCTGCAAGATACCCTAAGCAACTGGATCACTATCCTGTTGACCACCTCTGTTTGGCCATTTTCTTGTGGATGAAAGGTTGTGCTCTTCTTCAGTCTGGTGTCCACCAATTCCCACAGACTTAACCAAAACTTTCCAACAAATCGAGAATCTTGATCAGATACTATGGAAGTCGGTAACCCAAAATGTACCCAGACATGTTGAAAGAACAACTTCGTTGCTTTTTTAACAGAAATGTAGTTTCTCTTTTAGTATATCAACCTAGTTCGGACAGATTGAAAAATATAAGTCGAAGGAAAAAGGAAAGAAGTTTTAGAACATCACTAAGCATTTACAAATTTTAATTTTTTTCAACCAACGATTTTCATGAACCAACCAGGGTGATAACATTACATTGAGTTATTAGTACACTACCATGATCAAGGAGTATCCCAATAGGAAACATTACCCAAAAGTTGTTTTATATTTTTTTTCTTTTGTCTGGTGGGGTTGAGAAACCCAATTACAGAACAATTGAGGAGCTAAAGTGATTTAGTGGTAAACTAAATTCAATGTAAATGAAATCTCATTGTATTTCACTAATTGAATATAATTTTGTATTTCACTAATTGAATATAATTTTGAAATTAGATTTGAATATTTCTTTCCAGTCTCCAAAGTTAACATCAGTTCCAATTACAGAACATGTGAGGAGCTAAAGTGAATTAGTGGTAAAATAAATTCAATGTAAATGAAATCTCCATGTATTTCACTATTTTAATATAATTTTGAAATTAGATTTCAATATTTCTTTGAGTCTCCAAAGTTAACATTAGTTGGAATTTTTGTGTAAAGTACTTTTTCTAAATGGAAATAGCTTTGAGAAGACTTTACCTCTGTTTAAACAAAGAAACAGATGCTCATATGGTTGCATGAACAATTCAAAAATGACATTTATTTTGCATAAAATATAAATTTTTGAAAAATCATTTTCTTTGACCATATAAATAAATGAGAATTTGAACAAAGTTCAAGTTCTTAGGGAATATTTCCCCATTTAAATATGTTGCTAATCAAATTTAACTATGTCTAAAATATTTTTATTTGGTTTTAATTTTTCTGCAATACAAAAATAAAATTTTTTGATGAGAAAGATCTTTTAAACATTTTTATGGAAAAAAACCTTTAAATTTACTGCAAAAAATCGACACAGCAAGAGTGTAAACCTATAAGAGTGGTAGTTTGATATAAGTATAAATATATTTTCATGGTTGGAATGATATTGATTTAAATTTTGAAATTATTTTTTGATGATAAATTAGAATATAAAATAAATTGTAATTTGTTTCAGTAATACATAAATCCAATTAAAATTTTGAAACATTTTAACACAATGCACCGGTTTCAATGCACCAGTTTTAGTAATAAATAAATCGAGGGTTGTGGAATAATATAATATGCCATACAATATTTACCCTATAATATAATGTTCACAACACTATAATATATTAGTCTGTAATATCAACCCTACCAAATTATAACGCTACGATGCAAAATATTAACATCAAAATAAATTAACCTCTCATCTTGTATGTTAAGTTGAATGGGAAATGAATCTCCTTACTAAAAAAAATCAAATGGATTACCACTGAGCTATATCTGAAAACTCCTTGAGTGGTAAAATTCATAAATTGTTCATGCATATTATCAGCGAGAAATTGCCTATAATTATACATGAAAGGAGGTTTACATTCCTTGTTGAAAATGGAAAAGGATCCAAGGATGGATTCCTCAACAGATTGATCTATTTCATAGCCTAGGGAGTATGATAGAAGGGAGATAATATGTCTAGTGGTTTCAGGGAACACAAAAAATGGATAAGGTGAACCTCTGTTGGGTAATTCAACATCTTTTCGTAGAAAAAGTTGAAAGATAAGGGCTCTCTATGAGAAACAGAGTTTACTCTAAAGGTCCATGAGAGCTGTTAGTGAGAAAAGGTTGAGGGAGTTAGATGGATGCATCATTAAAATTTGGTTTATGCTTTGAGAAGTAATGGTGATCAAGATTTTTCCATCGTGAGTCATTGCTATTCTTTATATAGGATCATACCTCGCTTGACAACAATTGATTAAATCAGGGAAGTGAGGAGTCTCGGGAAAAGAGTATAAAGGCAAAAGTGTATCGCAGAAATGAATGGGATCTTTTTTATCAACATATTTCTTCATTAACCATGAATGTAGTTCATGGAAATCGAATTTGCATTCACAGTCACTCATTTTGAAAAGGGAGTCTATGAGGGGAAGATGATCTAAATCAAGTGATGTTATAGAGGGATTTCCTTCTTCGACATATTTCTATGCTTTATCTTTGCGAGTCACATTTCTTCAGGGGGAATTTCGAAACTGGTTTTATCTAAAAGACGGGGACAATGGAAAATATACACAGAGTGGGGATGGCAGCGGAAAAGTGGTTAAGGGTAGAGCCATGTGATATTTATAAGTGAAATGGGTTATATTGGTCATTTAAATCTAGTTGTGGGCAATTAATTTGCAAAGGAGCGGGACTAATGTGTAACAGGAGGGTAAGAAATTAACTTAGGCATAACAATGACTTTGGATCCTATGGCATAATGGAATTATAACGTGGTAATTCGTGAATGGATGAGAGATAACAGGTTAGTGACGTGGAGGGTTGTTAATGGGTGAGAGATAACAGGTGAATGATATGATGCAGCAAGAAGACAATGGTCAAAAAGAAGAAACCTCTGACATCTTTTTGGTGAGTAGGGTGTGGTGGTTTATGGTTTCTAGGTTTGGGGGCCCGAAATGTTGCGAGAGCTCCACGTAGCAAAAGGGGGCAACCATTAGAACTACTTTTCGGAAACCCCCCTCCCCGCATTAACAAGAAAGGACCGAAAGGGGTCCAAAAATCTTACTCCCTTGTTGATACAAGTGGAGTGAGTCCTATCGATTGAAAACTGCTAGATGGTTGTTTGGCGATGATTTCACATTTTGTCACTCGTGCTGATACAACAAAATCCTAACATTTTTCATTTTCCATTTTGGTTTTGGTCCATATACTAACTTATCATTTTTTAATGGAATTTTCATTTTCTTCATCTAATATCTAACTTATCAAAAGTAAAATATCTACGACAGAGTCATCAAGTAACATGCCATTAATGTTTAGGAGTGGAAACAAAGTGCAGATTTATCTTGGGTTGTTCAAGACAAAGATCAAAAAAATGAGTGAAAAATTAATAGGATCAATTTTTTTTATGACTAAGATAAATTCATTGGATCTATTCCAAGACTTGCATCCAATCCTAGCTATGATACTACCACATTCATAAGACAAATACGATAGAGTTCATGGAATTGTAACTCCTTAGATTTGGAAATAACAACAAAAACCTATAGAGGAGCACTCCCATACTTCTCTTGTTCATAGAGGAGATGATTTCTATATTTATACACTTGTTAAAATTTTAAACAATTAGTGAGCAAACCTAAGATAGAAATCCGGATCAATGGGGGATAATATATAGGATCACCCTCTCTATTGGATCTTGACTTCAAATGCCCTTTTGTTTGGTGTTTCATGCTCATATATTATTTAATTTTGAGAGGTTCAAGGGTGCTATAAATAAGTTCCATGAAAATGTGGACATTCAATTTACTTCATGCACCCTATATTTTAATGATATATGAAACTTAACTTCCAAATGTTTAACTCAAAGAAAATTAGCAATAAAATTGTAAAGAGGTCCTTTCTCTTATTACAAGAGATTAGATGTATGCATATCCCCAAATGAAATATGTAAGTATGCACTCATATGGTGAATAAATTCATATGGAAAATAATTCAAATTCCCAATTGCATGTTGAAATTGATGCTAGTGAGGGAGGTAGTTGAATCAAGGCTTGTAGCCATTAGAATATGAGTATCCAATAAAAGTTAAAGAGATTGAGAGATCATTAACTTAAAATATAAATACTATATATATATATATATATATAACTTTTAAAAATTGAATAAAAACAAGAAAAAAATATTCTGGGAAAAAAGTATGCTCGTAATTAACATTGCATCTAAATATTGTCCCCCAAATTTAGTACATGGATTTGAATTTAGTTATTGGCCCATATCACATGTAGCCTTAATTAAATTTATCTTATGCCTCCAAATTTACTTCATGTCATCTTCACCCCGCTTTAGTGCACAAAACAATATTGGACGGAACAAAAAACACAAAATTAACAATAGTTTTTCCCTACTAAAAACCCACCAAATCACAACCTTATAAATCCATTACTCAAATAAAAACCATGAAGAGCATCCGATCGAAATTCCCACCCTCGGAACAACAAAAAAGATATAACAATAAATATATAAATCTATTACTACAACATGGAACAAAATTTGTTGAAGTACTCATCTCAAGTTTGGTTTCTCTAATGTGACGTACTAGTCATGGATAAAGTTTAATGGTACTTTTAAGAATGTGTGGTTAAAGCCTTCACGTACACTAGCCCACAACACTGTTTTGAATTGAGCAAAGTGATCTTTGTCTTAATAAGTATCATTAAATTAATTGTTCCACAAAAAGCATGCTAAGCTTTGAATAACTGGCTAAGGTGGACAAATTGAATGTAAATACTACCATGCATTTTCACTACCCTACCATCTCATATATAAAATACCATGCATTGTCACTTCCCTACAACCTAACATGTAGACTAACCATGCATTGTCTCTACCCTTTCGCCTGTCATTAAAGCATTTTTTGGGGCCAAATGTGATTGATTCAAGTGGATGAAAAACTAGACATGGTCCCACAACATTGTGCCCACAACATTGAAACGAACAATATTTCTAAGAATCTCAATATGCACTATAGGTGGATATGATGAACGACTTTGAGCAACTCCAAATATGCCCATATAAGCAACCCCAGAACCTTAAAATGTTATTGGGAGTGAACACTAGTAGATTCCTTATTTGTTTGAAGGAGTGTATGAAGGATCTACAACCATTGCATAAATCTCACCTCATATTTGTTAGGGTGAAGCGAGGTTTAGATGTTAGATTATGGAAAGGAAAGGGTTGATGAACTAAACTACAGTGAGGAAATATACTTTCAACAAGTTCATTGTAATCTCGAAAGGAATTGAGTGGAAATAGTCCAAGAACTAGAAAAGGGCCAGCTTTTGTAGTAATTTAGTGGAAACGATCTAAGGACTAGGACAAGGGTGAGTTTTTGTCATTGTTTTTCAACTCCTTAAGTTGATAGGTGAGATGGATGGAAGGTTTGTGAATTCTATGAGGAATATACTATATTTATCATAGTAACGTATGTGTTTGTTTCTTAATCATCTAAAGGAAATGAGTTGTCTCAACATCTTTAGTGACAAGGGCGTTAGGTAGAGGAAATACTACCATCTTCTCTTTGTTAGTGGACAACGTAAATATGAGTTAATGTTGCATTAACCTTGGTGAAATGTTTAAATAGAAGAACCTAGACAATGGTTGGCGAAGCAAGTTTGATTGCCACATTCTCGATGAAGACTTCATTTGCTTTGTTCCTTAACTTCTCACGCTAGTAGCCTTTTGATACCTAAATACAAGAATATGGCTACGGAATCAAATAATACTACTAGGTAACAAATGGGGGTTCTTACTTTTCTATATTAAGGTTAAAAATACAATCTGAGAAACAAATACAATTAATGTGGTGTATATGTATTCTACAAAAGACCTAACTTTGGACGAGACCAATCAACCAACCCTAATTAATACAATTCTAGTGATTCTGAATAGTAATAGTTGGGGGTATATATTATTATTTCATGATGAAAATGATGAATGTTGAAGATTGGTGGTTGTTAGAAGATAAAGTACTTGGGTGGTTATTATGTAGAATTTTGTTTTTCCAATAAGAAAGGAATGAGCACAGTGATGTTTCTCCTAATAAGTGCAGAATATCAATTATCCATTGCCTTAATAAGAAACAATTGAGAAGAATAATCTTTCTCCTACTAAGGGTGGAATATCAATTATCCTTACTTTTGTGCGATATATTAT
The DNA here is from genome assembly GCA_000404065.3 of Pinus taeda. Lineage (NCBI taxonomy): Eukaryota > Viridiplantae > Streptophyta > Pinopsida > Pinales > Pinaceae > Pinus > Pinus taeda. The sequence goes on along the minus strand of APFE030250326.1, from coordinate 113,147 downwards.
TTTTTCCAATGTAACTCCTCTACAATTTGTTATTCCTTTCTAGGTTCCCTAATGCTCTGGCTTATATACTATTTTCCTCTCTTCTATATTTTTGTCAATCTAGAACCCTAGCTTTGGTTGTAAGTCTTTGTGCCATTATGATAACAACTTCTCTCACTTGGGCACTACTATGAGAGGAAGTTGTAATTCTTAGCGAAGTATAATAAGGCTACAATATATTCCTTTTAGGAATATTGAGTTAAGGAATATTGGGTAATAGAATCTTGGCCAACATATAACACCTCACCATTTAAATCATATCATGGGTCTTTAGATTTGTTTTTTCTAATGCATACGAATCTAAAAAATATTGATGAACTTTCCTTCAATATACATCTTGAATATAGCTTGTGAGTGTTCAATTATCTTTAATATAGTTTGTTAATATTGATTTTGCAATTTCCTACATGTAGTAACAACTTGACAATTTCAATACAAATATTGTTTGTAACAATATGTCAATGAACATTCAATTGCAACACCTTGAGTTGAAGCAACAACAAAATAGGTGGAAGAACCAACAATGTAGGTGGCAGAGAGTATGGTTTCAATACGCATTTCAAAGCTAATAGGTAACATAGCATCCCTCTCAATGGAAACCATAATTATAATGTAAAGTTGATCAAGATTCAACATGTCAATGTCAATATGGGTACTATTTGTAACGACATGCCAATGCACCTTAAGTTCAAGCAGTAACAACATAGGTTGCAAATAGCAGGGTTGCAATACCGATTTTTAAAGCCAACGGCTAACATAGCATCCATCTAAGTGGACACTAGAACCATCTTTGATGGACACTAGAACCATCTTTGAAAGTTGGTCAAGAGGATAGTCTTGCAATTTCCACCTTACTAAGTGACACTTCAAGTCACTCTTTAACTCATGATGGAGGTATAATTGTGATCATGTTGAACCAAAGTTGAACATGGTACTCCAAGCACCTATAATGGTAGATACAATTGATGGAATGTCCAAATGATGAATTGGATAGAAGCAATGCAACCATGGTGATTGGAGTAAAGCACTTGATTATATACTTGTAATAAAAGATATACATATTGGAAAGACATATGACATATATCAACTCAAATATATTCCATTGGCAATAAAACTCATATTTTAGAACAAGTGAGACTTTACTTAACATAATTTCCTTTTTTGCTAAACTCTACTTATGATTTAGTTTTCACAAGAGTTTGCCTAATATAATTCTAAGTGTTTTGGGGGAATTTGTCTCATAATATTATTTTATGAAAAATATATTTCACTTACTCTAAAACCCTATAAAATAGTTTTTTTGTCTAATAGGGTTATACTTTTTGTTGGGAGAATTTGTTTCATATAAAA
>APFE030250326.1:56223-109118 GCA_000404065.3 Pinus taeda | reverse complement strand
TTATATTAATATTAGAATAATAATATATACATATGCTATTTTTGGAATATACAAATCACCCTTGATCATAACAGTACAAAGGGAGAATTCCATATACAATGACATTAACCTGATAGAAAAAAAAATATTCATGAAAACATATCTGAAATGGAAGAGATAAAAAGAAGTTGTAGTTTTCAAGTGCCCCACATTATCAAAAAATAACAAGATTGTGCAGATATGCAATGAGGTGTTCTAAGGATAAGAAACTGAAAGGAGACCAGACCACATCCTACAGTATGCCAACATAAGGATTTTGTATGATCAAAATGACAACACCATCTACTAGGAGTAATAGAGAGAGCTTTGCATACATTGTATTATTACAATATCTGACCTTGATATAGTGTTGATCAAGTAGACTCTGAGTAGCTCTTTCAAACCAATCTTTCCGTTGAGACTTAGCCTCCTCAACATGAAAGGGCTCTCTCAGGTTTAGGATTTTTAATTAATGATTAAATGGCTAACTCTAGAAATAAAAATGAACAAAAATGTACCACTCACTAAATCGAAGATTTAGAAAACATCTATTGGGCTATGGAGTTAGTATAGCCTTCAACAAAACATCATAATCAACTTAACATGGAAGTCAAGGTGCTTAGAGTTTAGGTTTATAAGTGAAACATTAACACAATGAATAAACATAGTTTACAAGCATGTGAAGGAAGTTAGAGCATTTTCCAATGAATTCTAAGTAACACATGCAAATAAGTAATTGAAAAAGACCATAGAAATATCAAACACATGAACCCCTTGTGCATATTGAGTAGTAAAATTGATCTTTGTATTACTTTTGAAAAACAAAACAGTCACCCCTATAACACAACTTCTTTTGCTAATAATATTGCCCCTCCCAAGGGATTCAAATCTCATGCTTCATAGAGAGTTTTTACAACCTTGGCTTTTATGATCCAACCTTAGGAGAATTCAATTTTCAAAAATTGACACCTATCTACTCATAAAACAAACTTCTTAATTACAAACTCATAGCTAACTGTTTTTTAGGAGTCCCAATACAAATAGAAGTGAAATTCTAAAACCTATTACAACAACCTTATCTATGACTTTAATACATTCTTTGACATCTGCGAATCCATATCTTCGACCAGTATGATGCCTCATGCACTATTACAAACCTTGGTGATTCAAATCTTGTTAAATGTATTTCTAGGTCTTCAACCCGTCTCTTCAATATCTTGTTAGTAGCTCTCAACTGAACATTCATCAACCTTAAAAATATGGCTTATTTAATTGCAACTACAATCCAAGTAAAGTATTGAGCTTGACTGCTGACTATTTCTGGTTTGGAAACTTTTTCAACTTCCCAAAGAGACTTTATCCTTTTGAAATCCGTCTTCTCAACAACATGCCCTCTTTCTCTCTTCCTTTGTCTAACAATTTCATTATTAGCTCCTCTTAACATTTCTTCCATTTCTTCATTACTCGTTTTTTCTCTTTGAGTGGAAAAAACTCTGTTTTTGTCAAATTTAGGTCTTTGTGATGAATGGTCTATTAACTCTTTCTGAAGGATGGAAGCTTCCTTTGTTTTCTTTAACTCAATATTGGACTTTTGCATCTTTTTAGATTGCTTGGTAAAAGGCTTTCTAGGCTTGAACACAAATGCTGCAAACTCATCGTCAAATTCCAATTTCTCAGAAGATTCCATTTTCTTCAATTTTCCTTCATCATATTTTATGAAATCTACCTGCACCAATGGGGATTCTTCAATATCAATGGCTCATAAAATATCATTTAAATTACCTTTTAAGACTAGATTTTCTCTTGGGATCACTGATTTACCCTTTTCCTTTGCAATTTGACTTCTCGTGAATCTCCTTTGAACTAGTTTGTTAGTTGATTGTTCTTGAGTCATTTCTTTAGCTTTAGCTGTATTTTCCTTTGCAGATTAAGCAGTCTCACGAATAACCATTGATGTTTTAATCACTTGCTCCTTCACCTACTTTCTAGGTTTCAGCTTAAAAAATCTTTTTGACCTGGTCATTAGAGGCTTACTAATCTCTGCTAGTAGAATTTCTTTAGCCTTAAGGTTAATGCCTATATCTTGATTTTCCATTCCAAAACCACATAAAAAAAATGAAGACCATTCTTCGTTGATCCTTTTGAGTTCATGTAAAACTATCAGTTTAATTAGACAATGATGAAAAAGTGAGGTTTCATATCCTTTAGATTACATTTGTACTTTATCTTCCATCTTAGCTATGCTACGATATAGGAAGTAAGGTAAATCTATAGAAATCGTACCAATAAAATGAAACAGGAGTTTAAAATGATATGAATATACTTTATGATACCTTCCCTCACAAGTAAAATACCTTTGAATGTTGAAGATAAAGTTAGCATAGATGTATTTGATGTAGTTCCTTGGAATTGCCTTCGTTAAGTTTGTTCCTTCAAACTCTAGCTTCAAAAGCAATTTACGTGGTTCCATTTCAAATCTGAAATTTTTGAACCATATATCTTGCCCCCTAGGAATCTTTGTCACCAAAGCTATGACCTTAGGACTAACTGGAATGTTTAGGATTCCAATTTTTGTGTCTGAGCCAATGAAATGTAGGGAAAACTCTTTTGTCACCTGAGTGTGTTCTCCCAACAATTTTTCACAAAATTTCCAAGATCTTGTTTTCTTGAAGGCTTCCATTACTAATTTATCTCTAGCTAAGACCTTGGTGCTTTCAGGCTCTATTCTTAAACAATGACGAGACATGTGACTTTTCCTTCAATCATCTTTGCCTCTGAATTCCTATAATAAATAAGCATTGCTTGAAATTCTATTTATGAGCGTCACTTGCTAATGGTGGTTAGCCTCTCTTGAATTATAGATGAGAGAAGCTTTGGTAAGAGATTACCCTAAGCTTACCATTCGAAAACAATATATTTGAGCGTTTTAATGCAAATTCCAATAAGAAACGAGGCAACCCCTTCAAATTTGAATTACCTATCGTAATGACCGCTATATTCGAAATGATGGATTTGGATGGTTGCATGGTTAAGAACTCACTCCTAGCTGACACCTAATAATGAAAAATTAACGAAATTTTAATGAATTGATGTTTTGGCAAGACTACCTACGAATCCACGCTTTCGTAGTGCGCAGGGAAAAGTGCTAAGAAAAAACAGCATTTTCGTAGCGCAAAACGGAACTTTTACACTGTTTGTGCTATGAAAAAGTGGTTTTGAGACTAATTCCAAAAATAATTCAAAAATGGTTTAAGATACGAGTTCTTAAACAAAATGTGAGACTTCTAAGACAAGGGATAAGGTTGTTAAACTTTATTTGGCTATGAAAATCAAAATTTTGTGACTCTTCACCCATCATGGGCCCATTAAAACATAAAATGACTTCACACCTATCTAGGAACAATTTAAACTATTCAGGTTTAGACCAAAAACAACTTTTATGGTGATAACAGATTGGTTGAGTCCATCCTCGTAGAGGACACTGTTTATGACCAGTGGCTAGGCATCCATGTACAAAATAGAACTACAGTCCTTCATTAATGCCGCAAAAAGCTATATTTTACATTTAATAACCTGCAAAAACTTCAATAAAAATAAGAATGTTATGGGAGTGGAATGTATTTAACCGGGGAGGGGAAGCTATTCAATATTTATGTTCTTCTGGTCCATAGTAATAGTTAAGTGCATCTTGACGAGGGAACCAATTAAGCCCTTCTTTGATAGTTCATCCATTGTCACATTCAATTGTCGTAGCACTAATCGATTGGAGATTTTAGCATACCCCTTTAAATGCTCTATTATTACATTGGAGTCTCCATGGATGTGGATAAGGGGAATATTTAGAAAGTCTATGAACCATAGAAGTCCCAAAAGTGCCATAACCTCCGCTTTACTGTTTGTGCCTCTACATCCATACCAGAAAACATTATATCTTTGTTCCTTTGAGGTGGCCAACTAGAAGCCACAACCACATACTTTTTGTTGAGCAGCACCATCAAAAAACACAATTCGGAATATCTATTGTACTTTCGTCTTGTTATGGCAAGGAACCATCGTGAATATTTTTTTAGAAGAGTATAGATTCAGAGAGGTGAGAATGTTATCCATGACCCTATGAAAATTCTCAAAATATTTTTGAAAAATGTAGTTATTTCTCCACTTCCATATTTCCTAGAAAAGGATATGTGGAAAGATTCTCTAGTTGGCTTTTTGGCTTCTCCACGATAATAGATTGTGTTTAATGCAATAATACTGATGAAAAGGAAAACCAAGTAGAGAAGAGAGATGTTTCCAAATATGATTAGTGAGCGAACAATTAAGGAAAATGTGGTTATTCTTTTGAGAATCATTCTTACAAATGGGACAGATGCTAGGCCCATGCCCTAACAGCTTTTGCAGGTTTTCCCGAGTTAGATTTTTGTTCTGAAAGACTAGTGAAGTGAAAAGTAATTTTTTTTTGGGAATGTTAGCTTTCCAGAAAGCATAAACAGCATGTTCCTTAGTCACATTATAGGCCCTAGAGAAGAGAGAAAAATATGCACTGCCACATTAATATTGTCATTATGCATCTTCCTTTTTCATATTAACTTGTCCTCGTTTCCCTCATGGTATATCCCCCGTTGGTTCATCCCCGCCACACTGCACAACCATTCCCGATCCCATAGCTGAGGCCTAACGAGATCTAAAGAATACCTCTAGATAGGATTTGGACCCCTCCATGAAGCAATGGCTTGGCGTTAGAAAAATATGCCTCTAAGGGAAGTGATAAGTTGTTATGGGATATTGTCCACATCAACATAACCCAAGATATGGTCAGTTTGAATAAGAATGTTCTGTCCTGAGCCAAATTTCCAAGCTAGATGTTACAGAAGGATCCTGTAAACGTTTTGCAGGCTAAGTAAGATGGTTGATCCATTTTTGGCACCAATGGAACCCTTACAAAACTAGTAAGTGAAGTCATGGTTATTGAGATAATTTGGCCTAATGACCATGTTCCAGGTAACTTTACCAAAGATACCTTTCCAAAGGGATTTAATAAGTAAATCCTCTCCAAAAAAATAGAGGTTTAAAATTCCCCAACCTCGCAAGGCTTTCAACAAGGTAATCAAATGACTTTTGGTGAGGTGATATTTTTTTTTAATATGACTGCCTCCCCAGATGAAATTAGCCATGACTTGATTTAGGGAGAGGATGGTATCTACAGGAATATGAAACAGGTGTGCCCAATATACTCATAATTGGTTTAGGACAGCTTGGGAGAGGATAACGGGCCCACCCAGGGAATGGTTTCGAAATTCCCACCTAGAGATTCTTTTGAAGAATCTATCAACAAGGTGGATCCAGTCAACATTTTGGTAATTGTAGGCTTTAATTTAGAAACCTAACTATTTTATTCGTTGATCCATCAATTTGGTCTCTATACCAAATAAATTCTTGATATAGATAATATTTTCCAAGTCACAATTATCATGATACAAGATGGCATTATGTGCATTCATGCAAAGACTAGTTCCATTGACAAATTTTCTGAAAATATGAAAAAGATATAACGAAGAAAGGTGGAGCAACATACCCATAATCAAAATGTCATCAACAAAAATTACATGTGATATGTTGATATTATTACCGATCTTGAGGGCTTGAAATTGATCTTGTTCCACAACCTTTGAAATGTGCAACCTCAGGCCGACCATAGCAAGAATGAATAATAAATACTAAAGCAATAATACGTGTCTGAGGACCCTCCCAACACAGAAGCATTTTCAAGGATACTCGTTTATCATCACTAAAGAATGAGCATTGACAACGCATGGAATGATGATGTGTGTTCAATACTTACCTTATGGATGACTTAATTATGAATGGGTTATATGCTACAGATGACTTAGCGTGTGGATTCAAACCATTTTGTCATCCAAATAGTATAAATAGCCATGAATTTGATTATATGCTATTCTTTTATTATGTTGCATCAAAAACCTTTTTCCTTTTTTGAAATATAAACAAGATAAGTTGCGTCACATCTAGTCCCTGCTTTGAGTGGGAAGCAAGGCTTGAGCTCATTATTTATGCATAAGAAAGAAAAAAATAGAGAGACCAGTAGTTGTAATATTATCCTTAAAAAGTCTAAGAGCCTCAGAAACCATGGCACTCATTGCAGTTGTTGGAGGCTAGAGTCCCACTTCCAGTCAGAAGGGGGCAATTAAGTGTTCAGTGTAGAATCTTATTGTTGATGTGGGTGGAGTGTTCTTGATGAGGTTTAATCTCTTCATGTATATCTGTTCACCATACATAGATTCATTACAAAGTGAGAGGAATGAATTGGTCTATAAGAGCTATATGAACAATCACCTAATTCTATATATGAAGTAGTATGAACAATCATTTCAATTACCCTAAACATCCATATATTAGGGATTGAATTGAAGGCATAGGACTGGCGATGTTGTTTTTATAAGTGAACCAATTCTCTATCGCCTGCCATTGCCTTGCTTGCAGTTCATTTAGTTGCACAAAAAGAGGTTGGAATCGATTTGTTATTACTTTTTATAATTCAAAGCTTGATCGAATTTAAGTATTAACGGAAATGAAAGTAGAGAAAAGGTCTTGGTTTCGAAGTCAAGATGGTTCAACAAGTTCATTGGCAATCCAAAGGAGCAACCTGTTCTGCGAGATTAGCAAAGTTCATTAATCGGTGCCCCATCTCCTCTAAAATAATAGCTTGTCATGTTCCAGCGTAACGATTGATGCCTGAAGTTTCTTCCGGATCAAAGTATATCTAATATTGTGTCCAAGTTATGGAGGGATCTTTCTAGAAGGAAGGTTTTTTAATGAAAAAAACAAATATTAAAAGAAAATGAATAATTTTTGTTACATAAAATTTATCTATGAAAATATTAATACTTTTTAATATAATATATAAACAAAATATTTGGATTTTTGAGGTGCATGATGACCATGCATTTAAATGCCTACACAATATTCATGCAGTCATTGCATGCCATCCACTTGCCATGTACCATTTTCCATTTTAAGCATTTCTATATAGCTCTCTTTCTGGTTTGGAATGGACACTCCCAATCTGATGACGAGTCCCAGTATTGTTGAGTACAACATAGCAAATAGCTCACTGACTATGCAACCACCTGAGGAACTATAGAACAATCTAGGGAGACAATAAATTAACCCTAAAGAAGCTACTATGCATGCAAGGATAGAAAGGAGCAAGGATCTCCTGGCAATGACAGGCAAGGGATTTATCCAATTGATGATCCAGTTAAATAAGCACCTCGCCCAACATGCTTCAATTGATATTTGGACTAGGCCAACTACTGAGTAAACCAGATTTGAAACTAGATCATTTGTAGATGGATCTAGATCTATAGAAGGTGGTGGGCTTAGAACCGAACCTTATGTAGGTAGGTCAGCATCCTATGAAGAATACTCATAGTAGGGAGGCATTGTTGTTGAAATGCGTGAAGACTTAACCCTTCAAAATGGCACCTGAGGTGGAGGAGTAGGCCTCAAAAGGAGCCTAGTGCTGGAATAGAATCTCGGTGCGCATGGAACAAAACTATATATCTAATCCATTGATTCCTCTGGCTGTTACATAAGAATATCGTCTGTATCTGTCTGGTTGATGCCAGTAAACTAATAATTCCCATCCCCTATTTTTGATAAGCAACAAGAGACGACTCTACGATGGCATCATAAGGCAATAGCAAGATCTTGCTACAGGAGTAGATTAGAATGAAGATATATGAAAATGTCGTAGTGGCTGCCATGGGAGCAACAATTTGATTTTCGACCAGATTCAAAGGAATTCTGCTGAGAATTAGATGTTCACTATCTACACTCTACCACAATTAGAATGGGATTGGCATGGGTATTTCCTATTTCAATTTTCAACTTCTCCGTCAAGACCCATTTTGAGGATGAGCATGAATGGGACGACCTAGACCCATTTTGAGCAGGAGTGTGAATTGGAGCAGTGTGATCAAGGATCTTCCTCTCAAACGGGTTGTGCCGAGAAATTTCGGCAAGCCGAGAAAGGTGAGCTAATAGAATTTCTACCTCTAAATTTATTAGCAAATTTTTTTATCTAAAACAATTCCTATGCAATTAGTGCATTACGTCAGTTGTTGAATCTGGAAATTGTGGATTTGAAGAAAAATAGTTCGCACAAACCATTCCTGCTTAATAGAGATAGTTTAAGAATGTTGTGACACTAGTTGGCTCTGTTGTCCAACCACTTCACTCGCCCGTAGCAATAGGCCAACTTTTTAGCCTGTTTCATCCATGCTAGTAACGTTACAGCTTGTGGCGACCAAAGCAATCTAAGGAAGCGATATGGGTAAATACCAAATGACAACTATGTATTTCTCCTTTTTTCTATATTTTCTGGAAATAATTGTATTTCTAGATTTCCAGAGAGTTACCTACTTATCTCTGCTGAAATCGGTAACGTTGTGAATCTTGAATTCTTAGATCTGAGTCACAACAAAATAGTAGGAGGAAATCTTCCTTTCCCTCTTCTAATATTCTAATCTGTCTCGCGTGACATACTTAGACCTCTGCAACAACCAATTTTCAGAGCAGTCAATCATCCATCTAATCCTTTCACCAAAAATAAAATTTACTTACCTCTTTTGAATATGATATATGTTTTTGATCATTAGAGTTTGTTATGAATATGATATATGTTTATGTTGATTCAATTTTGTTGTTTATCTATATTGTGATTGGGATACAGGTGTGTTCATCGAGCGAACATATCAAACAGATAAATGAGGCAGAAAAACCAAATTAAAAAAGAAATTGTCATCGTTGTCATGCCCTGTGAGCCTATGGCTTATTCAAATTAAGCAAGGTCTAAAATAACAAGAAATAGTTCCATTCAACATAAAAGATAGTACCATTCAAATTAAGAAATAGTCTACATTAACAAAAAAGGTTCTGAACATGAGGCTGACTAATAAAATTCTTAAAAGTTCAACTTAAAAGAAAGTTCTTAAAGGTCCAGCCTAGGAAGGTTCTTAAAAGTTCCGAACAAGAAGTTGTTTAAGAAAGTTTCGAACTAGAAGATGCTTCAGGATTTCAGAAACTACAAACTACAACAAAGTGAACAAAAAATTGTTATGCTATACAACAACAAAATGAACAAAAAATTGTTACAAAAAAATGTTATGGTTTCATGCCTATCAGTGTATTGCTTATTCAAATTAAGCAACGTCTACAATAACAAGAAATAGTTCCATTCAAATTAAGCAAGGCCTACAATAACAAGAAGGTTATGAAACAAAAGCTGCTTAAGAAATTTGCGAACAAGAAGCTGCCTCATGATTTCAGAAGCCATTCAAGTATTTCAAAAACCATCAACCTTTTTGAATGTTCAGAATTTTATGAGAGAGGAACCGCCCACAGCATCACCATTCACACTGTTCACATGCACATAGACATTGGGTGTGTGGTCTATAATGGTTTGGTGACATGTGTTATGGCATGTTTATACAGAAGTTTTAGACTATCTGATCTTCAGGGATTAAGCGAAGTCTCTCACCTTGCCATGAAGCTTAGGAGCTTAGGTTGGGTGAATTAATTCAATTGTTACAACATTTAATTTTTTAAACTAATGCTTGCATTAGATTACTTTGCAAGCAAAAATTTCCAAATTCCAAGGGAAAAAATGAAAATAACTTATGTTTCTAGACTCCTGCCTCAGGAAGAGGCTAAATAAGACGATCAAACTGATTGGTCTTAAAAATTTTGGTCATTCATAATAGTAACTTGTAGTTTGCGATAGTAAGCAAGTTAAATAAATGTTAAAGTCCATATTTTTTATTACTATAGTCCCATGCCATTTCCAGATGGTAGTGACTAATAACATGTAGTTCAGTACAATGGTTGATAATGTGCTATTCCTTTATTATGTTGTTGATCTGATAATGAGATATAAAACAATTATTAAGGTATTACAGACTCATGTGCATGGATATTCCTATGCTACTTTGTGCAAAGGATCAATAAGATTGCGAAATACATAGACAATTAAGCAGTGAAAGAAACATAATAGACAACACACATAAACACAACAAGTTTAATGAGGAGTTCACCCAACACTCCTGGGATACATCTTCTGGTCCATCCTTTAGTAGTGACCTCTCTATTATGTCGTCAAAACATAGTTTTACAACAGTGAACTCAATTTGAGCCTCACACAATAGATGCAAAAAGATAAGGCTTTACTTGGATCCCCCAAGTCCCTTCTGAGTACACAGACTCTCTTGACTGACTCTCTGTCTCTGTTCCTCTATCTCAGCACTGTCTACTCCTGTCTTCTACCTTCTGTGGATTTAAAGCCAATCTGTATTGTCTATTCGTTTCTCTTTCTCAGGCTCTCTGGCTTCGTGACCTCTGCGCACTTAGATTTCCCTCTGAGTATTAGCAATCATTGTTAAATGCTTTTACGGATGGTGGCCACCTTTACTATAACGGGATAGATCATCGGGCCTTTGAAATCCTTCAAAAATGTAAAAAAGGTCGTTTCTCTTTACACAAAAAACCACTGTAAAACATAGGAAAATTTGCCAAATAGTTATTCATCGGATTTGAAATATTATAAATTTGCCTTATAACTCCTATCACTTCTGCCTTTGTAGCGATATCGTATCTCCACCATTGATCTACGAGGTCTAGATCCATCCACTGAGGTTTATTTTGGGCGGCTCTTTCATATGGAGGTTAATCGCCCGATGAGGGTGGTTTTCTCTCTCCTTAGCCTGGCCATGTGGAAACTGATGTATGGGATTGGGTGGAGCCCAGCCCAAAACACTTACCGCTGTTGGCCCGCGTGAAATCCCGCTTATATCATGATTTACCTTTGTATTTAAAAATGCTTTAAAACATTGAAAAACCCTATAAAATGGTTTTATCAGTCTTGAAATCATATGTAACAACATTAACAAACCATTTTGAATCCATAATATCGCATTGGGAATATTTTCTTTGTAATCCATTCATTTGGCGGAAATGTGAAATACAAAGGAAATTGACGTTCTATGGACTTCAACATATATAGAATATCGTCTACAATATTATTAGGTCTAGCTAGCACAACCCCACTCCGTTGTAATGTTATGATGTGAAGTTGCAATGAAATTAATTGCAATCGCATATTGCACATATCCCATGCTGATCGTAATCGCTCCTCTGTGTTTCCAAATTGTGATATCGTGCGTTGACCTGGGTCATCGATCTGCGCGCTTGATCAACAGTCCTCATTGACCCTCCCTGATCACTATCACATTTTCCATGTGGTCTCCACTAATAGCCCCCGCTTGCCACCACCAATTTTGATTGCCGGTCGGATCTGGACTGTTGATTAGTTAGATCTAATGGCTCTGATGCAAAGTTGTTGTAAGACTCCAATAAGCCTTATTTCACTGATTTCTTCATGTTTTTGCCTCCCGATAGTGTAATCTGACTTTTCTTAAACTTCTGCTTCTGCAATTGTTTTTTATTTATGAAGGCTTAGAGGGTTTCGTGGACCCTTTTTGGATCATGCCTTCCCACTAAAAAAGCTTTTGGACTGCTTGGTTTTGAAACTTTGAGTCCAATTCTCAAGTACTCAACAACCCCACTACCCATAGATGTCACCTTCTTGTCCAGAGCTATCTTCCTGCAACTCATTGAGATATTTAGGAAAAAAATCATCACTAGAAGGCAATTGACTTTGCTCTTCGGGATCTTGACTCAAAGAAGGTTCAAATAGTCTCAAGTTCTCTGCATTAACTATAGAATAGATGTGCATGTAAGCTAGCAAATCAAGGTGAAAAGTGTTCTCACCAATTTTCTCAAGTATCTTGAAAGACCCATACCTTGTTGGCTTCAGCTTCCTACCTTCACCTTGAATTTTGTCTTTACTAATGTATAGCCAAATTTGATCACCAACATGGAAGTTATTCTTAACTTGATGCTTATCATGCCTTGCCTTGTACTTGGCCTGGCTTCTCTCAAGTTGTTCCTGCACTGCTTCGTGAATTTCTTGGATCTATTCAATGAAATTAGTTGCTTTGTCCACATCACTGTATCCGTCAACTCCTATGTCTTTACTAAAGACAAAATCCAATGGAGACCTTGGTATAAAACTAAAAAATGTCTCAAAAGGAGATCTTTGTGTAGAAGAATGTTTAGCACGGGATGCTTGCTACAATAGACCCTGAGCAACTTGATGACGGTCATGTTGACCACCTCTGTTTGGCCATTTGTTTGTGGATGAGAGCTTGTGTTCTTCTTCAGTGTGGTGTCCATCAATTCCCACAAACTTGACCAAAACTTCCAAACAAATCAGGAATCTCGATCAAATACTATGGAAGTGGGTAACCCAAAATGCATCGACACAAGCTAAAAGAACAACTTCATTGTTTGTTTAATAGAAATGTAGTTGTTCTTTTAATATATCAACCTAGTTTGGAGAGATTGAAAAATATAAGTAGAAGGAAAAAGGAAAGAAGTTTTAGAATATCACTAAGCATTTACAAATTTTAATTTTTTTCAACCAACGATTTTCATGCACCAACCAGGGTGATAACATTACAGTGGGTTATTAATATACTCCATGATCAAGGAGTATCCCAATAGGAAAAATTACCCAAAAGTTGTTTTATATTTTTTTTTCTTTTGTCTAGTGGGGTTGAGAAACCCAATTACACAACAAGTGAGGAGCTAAAGTGATTTAGTGGTAAACTAAATTCAATGTAAATGAAATCTCCTTGTATTTCACTAATTGAATGTAATTTTGTATTTCACTAATTAAATATAATTTTGAAATTGCATTTGAATATTTCTTTCCATTCTACAAAATTAACATGAATTCCATTTACACAACAAGTGAGGAGCTAAAGTGAATTAGTGGTAAACTAAATTCAATGTAAATGAAATCTCCTTGTATTTCACTAACTGAATATAATTTTGTATTTCACTAATTAAATATAATTTTGAAATTAGATTTCAATATTTCTGTGAGTCTCCAAAGTTAACATTAGTTGGAAATATGGTGTGAAGTACTTTTTCTAAATAGAAATAGCTTTAAAAAACTTTACCTCTGTTTAACAAAGAAAGAGATACTCATATGGTTGCATGAACAATTCAAAAGTAACATTTATTTTGCATAAAATATAAATTTTTGAAATATCTTTTTTTAAGGATATAAATAAATGAGAATTTGAACAAAGTTCAAGTTATTAGGGAAATATTTTCCCAATAAAATAGGCTGTTAATCAAATTTAACGAAGTGTCCGAAATACTTTTATTGGGTTTTATTTTTTCTGAAATGCAGAAATAAAACATTTTGATAAAAAAAGATCTTTTAAACATTTTGATGGAAAAGACTTATAAATTTATTGCAAAAAATCAACACATAGCATGAGTGTAAACCTATAAGAGTGGTAGTTTGATCTAAGGCTAAATATATTTTCATGGTTGGAATGATATTGATTTAAATTTTGAAATTATTTTTTTATGATAAAGTAGAATGTAAAATAAATTGTAATTTGTTTCAGTAATAGATAAATCTAATTAAAATTTTGAAACATTTTAACACAATGCACCGGTTTCAGTGCACCAATTTAAGTAATGCACCAGTTTCAGTAATACATAAATCGAGGGTTGAGGAATAATATAATATGCCATACAATATTCACCCTATAATATAATGTTAACAACACTATAATATATTAATCCGTAATATCAACCCTATTAAATTATAATGCTACGATGCAAAATATTAACATCAGAATAAATTAACCTCTCCCACAGATTGACACTGACCAATAAATTGAATATATCAACCAAAACTGACCCATAAATTGAATATATCAACCAAATGACAATTATAATAGTAGATAAATCTATCCAACATTGCAATGTTATATTATATTGCAATGTCTCCAATATTGTTACGTGACATTACAAAATTACTCAATCATATTTACCAACATTGAGGTTTTTAATACTAATTATAATGATATTTACTAACGCTTATAAATGGTTTTTAATATTAATCTCTTAATTTTATGCCATTTATCTTAATGGCTTTTAATACTAATACTAGTGTCTATAACCCTAGTGTATAATATATTAATATTAGTGTTTACAATGGTTTATAATATGAATATTAGTGTTTATAGTATTGGATTTTATTGTTCTAAGTTTTATAATATTCCATTTAATATGAGGGTTTACTATAGAAATGTACAAAAACGTGTCCAACATCACATGTGAAAAATATTGCCTCAATGTGACAATCAATCTCACAATAATTGCTACATTTTTACATTATGTTGCAGTTTATTCTATGTCACAACACCACATTAAAAAATTATGGTTTTAATACGAGTGGTTATAGAATTAGGATTTTTAATATTAGGGTTTAATATTGTATTATAATATTGTGGATTTTAGTATTGAGTCTATATTATTGTGTTTAGTATCATGGTTCAAAATGTTAGGTTTTGAATAATATGATTTATCATATTGGATTTAATATTATGGTCTAATATTAAGTTTTATAATCTTAGGGTTTATAATACTAATGTTAGTGTTCACAATATTACTTCTAGGTAGATAATATATATTGTAGGATTTATAATGTTAATTATATGGATTATAATATTAATGTTAGGGTTTATAATGTTGGGGTCTATAATGTGATGTTTTATAATATTCAATTTAATATTAGGTTTTAATATTTTGGCTTTGGAATTGTACATAAATCTATTCAGTGTTGTAGTTTCATGGAAATGTCACAATGCGCCAGACAATGTGCCAATCATTATGATAATGATTCATTACATTGCAATTTATTGAATTTCACATTGTCATATTAAATCAAATGGGGTTTAATATTGTAGTTTATAATATTGGGTTTTGGGTTTATAACCATAAGGTTTATAATTGCAGGGTTTAAAATATAAAAAATAGGTTTTAATATTATTCATCTCGGTTTAATTTTTCTTGAATTTATAATATGAATGCCATGAGTTTATAATATTATTAGTCCTTTTTGGTTATTAGTACCTTGTGCTTATAATAATAATCCTTAATATGTATAATATGTTTTAGGTTTATAATTAATTGGGGTTTAATATTAATCATAGGGTTTTTAATCTATTTGGATTAAAATAATAATATAATAATAATAATAATAATATCCATTTTTAAGGTCACAGTCAAGCCAGACACCAAACTGGTGTATGAGACCCCTTTGTTTTTGGGACAAGGGACCCACCTCTGCGCAACGATTTGATTGGTAAGTCTACAAAGGCATACATACTCTACCCCCCTCTGGTTTTGAACCTGTGACCTCTTAGGAGGAAACACATGCTCTTAACCATTAGGCACACTCAAGTTGTATATTAATCTCTTAGGTTTCTAATATTAACTTAAGGTTTTATGTTCATAGTATTTAATATTAGTTCTAGGGCTTATAACATTAAGACCTTAAGACCTTAAGACCTTCGTGTTTATAATATTAAGACCTTAGGTTTATTAATCACTTGGGTTTATTGATCCCTTGGCTTTATAATATAAATAATCATTTCTCCTTATAACATTAATACCAATTGTTTATAATATTGATGCCTTGGATTTATAGTACTAATCCCTTCGATTTATTAATTTGTTGGATTTATACTATTAATAATCCTTTGGGTTTATTAATTCCTTAGATTTTATAATATGAATATTAGTGTTTATAGTATTTGGTTTTATGATATTAAGGTTTACTACTGTGATGTTGCAATGGTATAAAAAATGTGTCCAATGTCGCATTGTGATAAACATTATCTCAATCTGACACTCAATGTGATATTGATTTTAACATTGATACACTACATTGCGATTTATTTAATGTTAGAATGTGACATTAAAAATTAGTGTTAATGTTAGAGTTTATAATACTACGATACCTATTATTGTGTTGCATTATTGGGGTTTTTAATATGGTGTTTAATATTGATATTATAATATTAGAGCTTAATATTGGGTTGATAAACAGTTTGGAGTATTTAGTATGGGGCTTCTAATATTGCATAACATGGTTTGAAATATTGGGTTTCTAAGAGTGGGGTTTAAAATATTCAGTTTAATGTTGGTTTTTACAATCTAGAGTTCATAATATTAATTCTATGGTTTATAATATTTATCGTAGTGTTTCTACTTTATAGAGGAGGTTTTTGATGATAATCAAATCAAAATTCATTTCTCGACGTGTTTCAAACCAACAAGTGTGGTTCATCATCACAACAAGATGAAGAACCAGATATGGCAACAAGTTAAATAGAGAGATCTATCATTGAACAACTAGAAATAAACGACCACATTTGACTAAGGAAAGGACTAGGCAAAGACTATATTTGACTCAGACAAGGGATAGGGAAAATAATATTAATTAGTTAATTAATAATTAATTAATTAGTTTGTTAAATTTATTCATTATTATTTTTTTATAACTAAAAAAATCTTATTTTTAACTAATTCCTATGAACTTAAATTAAGACTAGAATTTTAAATAATTGATTGTCGTATTTAAAAAATATAGAAACTATATAAATACGTCTATTATATCACTATGTTTATACTATTAATCTAGGAATTAAAGTATTCATTTTATGTTTTGTAATGCTGAGTTTTATTATGTTAGAGTATATAGTATTTGTTTTAATATTAGGGTTTAATATTATGATTTGAGAATGGTACAAAAATATATGAGACAATAAAGTGTGACAAGCATTATTGCAATGTGTTAAGCAGTGTAGCCATCATTGTCACAATGATTCATTACATTAGAATTTATTATGTTGCATTGTGACACTCAATAAATTAAGGAATAATATTATGGCTTTTAATATTGGCCTTATGGTTTATGGTTGATTTTACAAAGTTGTGTCCAACATCGGATTATGATAAACATTACCTCGATGTGACAATCAATTACACAATGATTGTCACAAAATTATCTTACATTGCAATTTATTGATCGTCACAATGTTATATTAAATGTCGTGTTTACAATATTATGTTTAAATATTGGGTTTATAATATTAAGTTTTTTAATATAGGATTTATAATATTGCATTTAATATGAGGGTTTGAAATGTTAATTTTTTAATATTGCGGTTTATAATATTGACTTTAATATTAGATTTTAATATTGTGTTTTATTATATTAGGGTTTAATAATAATATTGTAGGGTTTTATGATATCAATCTTAATTTTTATAATATTAATATTACAATTCATAATATTAATCATAGGGGTTATAATGTTGGGGTTTATAATGTTAGGATTTATAATATTTTTTTATTATTTTGATGTTGAAATGGTATGGAAGTTTATGCAACATCGTAGTGTGACGAACATCATCGTAATGCGACAAGTAGTGTGATAATCATTGCCACAATGAAACATTATGATGCAGGAGCATCAAGTCCTTTTTCTCCATCTGTAAATATGGGGTGTGATAATGTTAATTTGTAAATATGGGGTGTGATGATTTTTAATATTTTATTAATTAATTTGAAATTAATAGGAGAAGGTGAGGATTTATGTAAATATCCTTTTATTAATAAAAGGATATGAGGAAATTTAATGAATTGAAGGATTTTAGGGATAAAAAATTATCCTTTAGGGATGTTGAGAGATTTAGGGGTTGTTGAGGATTTGAAGAGATTGAGCATTTAATTAAATGATTTTTTTAAATTGTATAAATAGGAGGGCTTTTTGTGAGAAAAGGACATTAGAGATGGTGAGAAAGGTTGATTGAGAGCAGGCTTGATTAGCAAGGCTATAAGCCTTCAGAATTTGTAAAAGGGCCATATATTTGCATATCTGGCCATGAATGTAAAATTCTGTGTGTATGCTTGTTTTATGTAATTATGAATATGTGGAATTCAGTTGTGTATGAACATGTTCGCATTAATGAATTCTGAGATAGCGTGAATGGTCCTTTATTCCTTTGTTTACTCTTTGACTATGGTGTAAATGGATATCCTTGTATATTATATGCACACATTTAATGGCCAAGTGGGTCTCGGTGTTTATATGTTGTTGTATGTTAATTGTCGAGGATGCTTGTTGGGCCTGCACTCTACTTACAAACCGTGAATGTATGTAGAATAAGGACCAGAGCCATTCAATCATTGGTTGTGCCATTAATATCTAACTTCGGCTGTGAGGAGAATGTGCATGGGTAAAAACATATATTTGTATTGAATACGAATGGAATTCTACTTGTAACCAGCACCGATGATAAAGAAAATCCAGCTGTTATATACATATAATTTCGCTTGTGGCAAAAAGAGCTATGTAGCGTCGATTGGAGGGAGAAATACCTGCAGATATAGCTAATGTCTGCGCAGCTTTGATTCGAAGGGCGTCGTTTGAAAGTGGGAGCTATTTGCTGTTTCGACCAGCGTGGCAAGTGAACGAGCATTATAGCTATTAAAGATTTAACTCAAGATTGCAATAGTTATATAATGGGACTGCTATAGTTGTATAACTCTGGTTGCGTAGAATGTTGGAGGAGCGATATAAATATATCCAATTCCGGTGCGACATATATATATATATATATTATATATATATTATATATGTATATCTGCATATCATGATGTGTAAATGGCGCGGTTTGATAACTATCGGCATATCAATTTACATACGCAAACATCCATGGTCAAATCATATGTGCAGGTCATAAGTGAATATATGGATATGTATGCGCGTGTTCAGTTCTAAATATGTGCACAAATCCATTTTCTATATGTTTCTTTTAAGAGTTTATTGAGGAGTGCTAAGCATGAATTTTATAAATCGAAATGAACCAAATTTTTATATGTTTGGTTGTCAGAGATCCTGGTAGTTGTGGCCTGGGAGAGGCCTGGGCTTCATCAATTTTTGGTATCAGAGCTTGGCTCTGTTGAAATGAAGAATGTTTATTTGAAGGTTTGTTGAAATGAATGTATGATGAAGATCAAATTTTAAATCTGAAATGCAGTATATGCAATTGCAACAGAACAGAATGCAGGCAAAGGAGATCAGATTCTAATCTAACTGTCAAGCAACCAGAATGCAGTTGAATGAAGGATGAATCATGCATGTATTGGGTTGTTTAATTTTGAATTGGGTTTTACTGACAAGAGACAGATTGAGGATTGATGGTTGCAGCGTCCGAGGAGGTGAATAGAATGGCAGATCATTGCAGATGGTAGAGCGCTGGAATGAAGTTTATTCCTGGTCACAGATGCAGATATCCAGGTATGAAATTTAGATACAATTGTTTGAATAAGGTGCACATATAGATTTCCATTTTAAAATCCAAACAATGTTATTAATTTGCAATGAATTGGACTTCATTATGAGGATGGTATTAGAAGTTGTGGCATGAAATGTTTGTAAAAACAAACCAAGGGCACATTGGTTGATTTTGATTGTATTAAAAATCCATGTTAATTGGGAAGTGAGTTAAATGCATTCTTAATGAGAAGCATTGGGGCTTTAAAATAGAACAATGAAACTGATGTTTTTTTTAAAATAGTCTTTATAAGACGTGAACAAGGGATTTTTAATTCTATTGAACCCGTTGAAAAGAAGATGGTTGGGTTGTGGGTTTTGAACCATTTGTTGAGGATAGTTTCTGCGAATTATTTTGATCTGAAGTTTGTCGGATAAAGCCAGAAGATTGGAAGAGAGGATCAGATTTTAAAATCTGATTGACAGTAAAATTTCACAGAGGAAGCATAAAGATTTGCCGGAATAGATTTGCAGAAGTGGTGAGGTCTGAAGGTAACTGAAGTGTAGGTGAATGGAAGGACAAGATCAGACGAGATTTTGGAGGTAAGATGATATGTTTTTTTTGAAGAATAGAATATTGTAGTATTTGCATTGAAATATTATTGCAACTAACAGATAAAGGAAGCTGGTGAAAGTTTCTAGGTGAAACATAGAGGTGGTAGAACCTTGAGGAAATCCAATAGAGATTGGATAAGGAAGACAATTGTGAACAGGGAGATGAGTTGAAGCCAGGAAGATCCAAGAGAAGTTCTCAAAGGAGGTTTTGGAGATAGAGAACAAATTGCTTTCCAAAAGACCGAGTGAGGAGGGCTTGGTGAGTTAAGTGGCAGCAAGATAGGACTTGCTGCTGAAGAGGCTTTAGTACAACTCATAGAGATGGAAAGGATGATTACTAGTGATTGTCGTCATAAAGGTTCTGAAATAAACCACAGCAGAGGACAAAAGGAGAAGGATGCCAAGGCAATTGGCATACAGAGACAGTTAAGCAAAGAGGAACATGAGAGGGAGAAGGCTGAGATAGCAGTTCAGCTTGACGTGTTAATGGAGATGTTGCAGAGAAATAAGGAAGACTAAAAGCATGGTTATGTCATAAGAAAGAAGCTGAGGTGGCAGAGACTACAAGATAAGTGGAATCATCACGTAAATTTGCAGTTGATAAAGGAACTAAGGGAACTTGAACAGGTTATAGATGCAAGGCAGAGGATAGAGAAGCTTGAAACAGTTGAGCTACAGCAAAAGGGAGATGTTGAAATTTCTATATGTTACCCAGAGAGTGGACCATTACATTTTGAAAGTGATGAAGAGCTAGAGGAGTTGAATCATATGAATGATTCAAAGCAGCATGAAGATTTGATGACTGAAGCATCAAACAAGATCGTAAGGTCTTGTGATTTTAAAACTAATGATTTGTGTGTGATTGCGGGTTTGGAAGAAGTTGCAAGTGATGAGAAAAGGAATGTTGCAGAGGGAAAGGACGATTGGGAGGCCGCAACATTCATATTGAAAGCTAGAGCAACATGTGAGGCAACATTTATAGTAACAACAACAGAAAATGAGCAATCAAGGGATGGAAACAATCAGAAAACAGAGGACATAATGGACAAAGAAATGGAGTTGATAAGGAGGTTATTGATAAAGACATCCCAGAGAAAGACAGCTGAAAGAAAGAAAAAGAGCGACAACAAGGGAATGACAATGAAATATTGCAAGATCAGGGCAAGTGGAGCACTACAGCAAAAAATATGGAAACCTGGAAGACAACAGAAGATGACAACAGCAGTGAAGCAATCCACAAGCACAGAAGGATTACAAAATAAAATTTGGCATCCAGGAGGAGATATCCAGACTTATGACCATGTGGTCATGAATTTTTTTTACATGGGGAGTCTCATGTAGGAGCATCAAGACCTTTTTCTCCATCTGTAGATATGGGGTGTGATAATGTTAATTTGTAAATATGGGGTGTGATGATTTTTAATATTTTATTAATTAATTTGAATTAAATAGGAGAAGTGAGGGTTTATGTAAATATCCTTTTATTAATAAAAGGATATGAGGAAATTTAATGAATTGAAGGATTTTAGGGATAAAAACCTATCCTTTAGAGATGTTGAGAGATTTAGGGGTTGTTGAGGATTTTAAGAGATTGAGCATTTAATTAAATGATTTTTCTAAATTGTATAAATAGGAGGGCTTTTTGTGAGAAAAGGACATTAGAGATGGTGAGAAAGGTTGATTGAGAACATGCTTGATCAGCAAGGCTGTAAGCCTTCAGCAGTTGTAAAAGGGCCATAGATTTGCATATCTGGCCATGAATGTAAAATTCTGTTTGTATGCTTGTTTTATGTAATTATGAATATGTGGAATTGAGTTGTGTACGAACATGTTCGCATTAATGAATTCTGAGATAGCGTGAATGGTCCTTTATTCCTTCGTTTACTGTTTGACTATGGCGTAAATGGATATCCCTGTATATTATATGCTCACATTTAATGGCCAATTGGGTTTCGGTGTTTATATGTTGTTGTATGTTAATTGCCGAGGATTCTTGTTGGGCTTGCACTCTACTTACAAACCGTGAATGTGTGTAGAATAAGGACCGGAGCCATTCAATCGTTGGTTGTGCCATTAATATCTAACTTCAGTTGTGAGGAGAATGTGCATGGGTAAAAACAGACATCTGTATTGAATACGAATGGAATTCTACTTCTAACCGGCGTCGATCATAAAGAAAATCCAGTTGTTATATACATATAACTTTGTTTGTGGCAAAAAGAGCTATATAGCGTTGATTGGAGGGAGAACTACCTGCAGATATAGCTAATGTCTGCGTAGGTTTGACTCGAAGGGCGTCGTTTGAAAGTGGGAGCTATTTGTTGTTTCGACCAGCGTGGCAAGTGAACGGGCGTTATAGCTATTAAATATTTAATTCAAGATTGCAATAGTTATATAATGGGACTGCTATAGTTGTATAACTCCGGTTGCGTAGAAGGTTGGAGGAGCGATATAAATATATCCAATTCCGGTGCGACATATATATATATATATATCTATTATATATATATATATATATATATTTATATCTACATATCATGATGTGTAAATTGCGCGGTTTTATAACTGTCGGCATATCAATTTAGATACGCAAACAGCCATGGTAAAATCATATATGCAGGTCATAAGTGAATATATGGATATGTATGCGCGTGTTCAGTTTTAAATATGTGCACAAGTCCATTTGCTATATGTTTCTTTTAAGAGTTTATTGAGGAGTTCTAAGCATGAATTTTATAAATTGAAATGAACCAAGTTTTTATATGTTTGGTTGTCAGAGATCCTGGTAGTTGTGGCTTGGGAGAGGCCTCAGCTTCATCACATTACATTAGAATTTGTTCAATGTACATTGTTATATTCAATAAATTAAGGTTTATTATTATGGATTATAATATTGGAATATTGGTTTTAGGAATTAGAGTTTATTGTTTTTTATAATATTGAGTTTAGGGTTTATATACTTAAGATTTATGATCATAGGGTTTATAATATAAATCTTAGGGTTTAATATCATTCCCTTGGTTTTATTAATGCCTTCATTTTATAATATTGTTAGTCCCCTTGGTTCACTTATCCCTTGGGCTTATAATATAAATAATCCATTGGGTTTATAATATTAACGCCTAATACATATAATAATATATTAGGGTTTTTAATATTTATCTTATGCATTTATAATCCCTTGGGCCTATAATATTAATCCTAGTGTTTAATAGTAAGCGTAGCATTTAATATTAAGGCTGGTGTTTGGAATATTGATCCTTTTGTTCAATAATAATTTATAATTTTAATAAACACTTTGCTTTATCAATCCCTTGGATTTATAATATTAATCCCGTGAGTTTATAAAATCAGTAATCCTTTGGTTTTATTGATCCCTTAGTCGTATAATTATAATCCCAAGGTTTTATAATATTACCCTGTTGGTTCTTAATATTACCCTTAGGTTTATTGACCAATGGGTTTATCCTATTAATAATCTCCTAGGTTTCTTCATCCCTTGGTTTTATAATATTAATAATCTCTTAGGTTTATTAATACCTTGGGTTTACTAATCACTTAGGTTTCTAATATTTATCTTTTTATTTTATAATATTAATCTCGTTGGTTTATTAATACAAATGCTTTACAATATTAATCTCTTAGGTTAGTTAATCACTTATGTTTATAACATTAATAATCCCTTTGGTTTATAATATTATTCTTAAGGGTTTATAGTATTAATCCTTAGGTTAATATTATTACATTACAATTTATTCAATGGAAATTGAATAAATTAGGGTTTAATATAATGGTTTATAATATTGGATTTAAGGTTTATGGTTTATTCTTTTTTATAATATTATGTTTCGGGTTAATAATGTTAATGTGTATGATTATAGGGTTTTTCAATATTAATCATATAATTTAATATTATTTCCTTGGGTTTAATATTGCTTGTTATGCTTTCGGTAGCTTAAGAGGTGATGGCCTTGGAATGACGTCTCACCGAACAAGAGACGTTGGGTTTGAATCATAGTTACCAAATACGTCTGAATAGGGAATTTTTTTTTGGAAATTCATCAATTTGATTCATAGAGTGAATTATTCAAGGAAATTGGAGTCGGTTTGTTTACAGTTTTGTTCATTTCAGCCTCCCTAAAGAAATCAGTACTTATGGCGAGGAGTTAGTGTTAGTTTCTAAATGTTAAGATCATTTTTCTCAAGATTCTTTTAAATTTAAGGTTAAGGTCTGAAGTTTGATCACATGAACACGTAACTGTTTATTTAAAAAAGGAAATAGAAAAAAATCTGTAAAGTGGAAAAGTTTCATTTTTCAATTTTACTATTTTGTAGTATTGGAAAGCTAAAAAATAATAGGAAAAAAGAAAACTTATGAAGATGATTACTATTCATTTTCTAAATATATTTATATTTTGACAGAGTTTAAATAAATAAATTTAGAATAGTGATTTTCTAAATATGTATTTATCTATTAGACTTTTTGGATTTAAGTTCTTGGTAGGAAGAAGAAGTATGGGTATTTTATTTTTAATTGTATTTTATAGGTACTTATATAATCTAAAGGTATTCAAAATTACAAAATTTAAGATTAATTATAAAAACTATAGTGACATATTTTATTATTAAAAAAAATAAAGTATATATATTGAAATTTGTATGATATATACTATTGAATTTTTTCCGAATTGGAAAATTTTCATTCAAATTTTTATGAGTATTGAATTTGAATACAAATTCAAATTCGGACTAGATAACTATGGTTCGAATCTTGTGCTTAGATAACTATGGTTTGAATCTTGTGCTTCCCTCCCCATAGTACGGTGAATAGTGTACATGTAAACACGAAAATTGTAGAGTCCTACCAAGCTTACAAAAAATAAAATTGTTGTGGTGTATAATATTAATCCCATGGGTTTATTAAGCCCTTCAATTTATAGTATTGTTAGTCCCTTCAGTTCATTTTGGATTTATAATATAAATAATCCCTTGGATTTATAATATTAATATTGGGCTTTATTTATTAATTTTAGGGTTTCTAATATTAATGCTATTGTTTAATATTTATCCTAGGGATTTATAATCCCTAGGGCTTACAATACTGATTTTCGGGTTTCATATTAATCGTAGAGCTTAGAATATTTATCTTATTGTTTAGCATTAATCTTTCTTGTTTATTAATAGCTTGGGTTTATAATATTAATCCCCTCATTTTATAAGATAAATAATCCCTTGGGTTTGTTGATCCCTTGCGTTTATAATTATAATCCGAAGGCTTTTTCATATTTCCTTTGGGTTTATTGATCCCTTAGGTTTATAAAATTAATAACCACTTGGGTTTATAATAATAATAATCTCTTTGGTTTATTAAATGGTTGGGTTTCCTAATATCTTTGGTTTTTAATATTTATCTCTTTAATTTATGATATTAATCTCTTAGGTTTATTAATGAATAAGGTTTATAATATTAATCCCTTTTAGTTTATAATATTATTCTAAGGTTTTATAGTACTAATTCCTTGTGTTTATTAAACCCTTGAAATTTATAGACATATTGAACATTATAAAAAAATTAGCAAAAAATATTCATATAATTTGAAAACTATAAAAAATTATTAAAATTTATAAAAATATATATATTTACAATAATATAAAGGCGAATAAGTATTCCTCTTTCTTCCCATATTAAATCTCTATATAAATATTATATATTCTATATATTAAAAACCTTATACAGAAAATATTTGTAATAAATACCTAAAATTAAATTAATGGATATATATATAATATATGTATATGGTATCTTCGACGCAACTCATCCAATAAATATGTTAACCTAATTCGTAATTATTAGTGGACGTGTTTGACCAACTCATGCATACAATATAGGGTTATGGCCCTACAAAATTTGGATATGATCTTGTGATTAAAATGACGTTACAAAATAAAAAATTACATAATTTGTAATGATCTTCGCATTATTTTGTGTAAAAAAATTCACACTGCTCCTGGGGTCGACAATTGGGCTCATGAAAAGGCACCTATTTCAGAAAAGGTAAAAGCTTCGATTCTACATGATGCCCTCATTAATTAAATATGAGCCCGGGTTAAGGGTGGTCTATAAGTCACAATTTTGAGTTTATTGGAATTTGGTTAGAAATTTTTAAAGAAATATGATTGTGAAAATGTTTAAATCATTTTTCCAGATGCAAATATATTTAATACTATCACTAACTTTCGAACTACCCAAAAATTCTAACCCAGATTTTAAAAAAATCTTACCATATTTTCTCGAAGTCATAGAAAATATTTTATCAAACTATAATGATAAACTATGTGCCAATAACCTTCAACCATCTAAATAACCTATAAATTTCACGTGATAAACTATGAAGCTTTACAGATAATAAATAAGTGTGTGTAACGTACAATATGTAGCGAGAGGTAGCCTCCACGTGAATGTGGGCAAACAAATTCCATTACTCGCCATCTTCTTATCGCCTCAAAGTGAATGCATTGACTACTATAATCTTTGGTGTTGTTTGAAGTATTGAGGACATGAATAATTACACTCACAAAATCGGGCTAAGAATGTGTGCATCCTTATAAACGTGAACGTATTCAAGATATTCACAAAGGTTAATTAGCAACCAGAATTAGTTATAGTTATAGTTATATTTTATATATATATATTATATATATATTTAAATAATAATGGATAATAATCAATTTTAATTTAGAAAAGTTATAATGATGTTGTATTTATAATATGAATATATAATATATAATATATATTTTTTCTTATTAGAGAGGAATCCGTAACTGGAGCAGCCTAGTAACTAGCGTAACACAGCGTGGTAACTCGCGTAACACAAGGTCTATTCTCACCATTACCACTATAACCCCTCGGAATTGTGCTCACTCCTCTCTTGGGCAAGTTCGGGGAATTTGAACTCGTGACCTTTAGTACGAAGCCGCCTTTATAAGGAACTTCACCACATTGTGATTACCAACTTGCCTACCCCGTGAGGCTTATTATAATAATAATAATAATAATAATAATAATAATATTGAAAACTAAAATTAAGAATAAAAATATGATTTACTCAATTTTAATATAAATATTAAAATAAATATAAATATTGTAAATTTGCATCATATATTTTATAAATTTGTATTGAAATTTAATTAATAATTATATAGATTTATATTGAACCAATTATTTTTGAAATATTTATATGCAATTTATTTTATCTATTTCTTATAAATATTTAAATAATAATAATAAAACAAATATATTATATATTTGAAATTTAATTAAATTAGAAATAAAAATTAATAAATAATAAACCTATTTTATAATATACTCATTCCATGCTACGGTCATAAAATAAATTCACTTATGAGATAGATGCAAGAATCAATCATTTATTTCTCTAAAATCATCTTAAAAAAAATGAATAAGTCCATAACTAAAAACTCTATAATAGATAACATCCCCAACATTCAAGACAAGTTTTAGATAGGCTATAATCTCTAAGAAAGCCAAATTGATCCACAAGTTATGACACAAATTACATGATAATAACCTTGACTTATATGGGGTTTATGTAAGTAATTTATCTTAATGAAGCCCCTCATAACAATTTTTACATTAAATGAATTTTGGTTCCAAGACAACCCATTAGCTAATGACCAAATATACCATAATTTCCCACACGTGTCAGTTGTAGCTAACTTCATGAGAAATTAGGGCTCCAAATGCCATGCCAACATGTGTTTAGGTCTCCAAATTTTTGAAAGTTCTTAGATGATCCAAAATTTTAGGGATTGTCCTCAAATCAACTTGAGATCTTCCTCTACTGTGCCAAAGGTAGCTAATGTTCCATCATGTGGTCTCAATAAGTCTCCAACTAACATTTCGTTCCTCTTTCCATTGTTAAGGTTTCTACACTTGTTATAAGCCCTCCCTTGCCTCTTAATGGTATACCATCCTCATCTTGGCTATCAATCAACTCATTCCAATCATGTAGTGTCAATGCTAGCCTAGAGTTATACTAGATCCATTGGTGTCATCAAGAATACTCCTCAAATCTAGGTGAAAATTGACTAATATCCTCAGTATTGGAGCTACTCGAAGACATGTAACATTTTCTCATGTTGTCACAAGGCCCTAGTCTCTCAAAATTACATCACGCAAGGTCATATTTCTCTTTGAAAGTGTTATATATCTATGGAGCTCATGCCTTTAAGGCATGAGCTATTGTGGACCACCTAACAAAAACAAAATGGAATCAGGTGAAAGAAACCATCCATCAAGGAATAAGACCATACATGCATCTAAGTGGATCAAACTTGAATGTTAAGGGAATGTTAATACTTCAAACAATGTTATCATTCTAATATCAAACAATAAAAAGTTTTGTAAAGGTGTTCCCTAACTTGGTAGAGATAGTTAATGGCCAACCCTATCAGGTGCTTCCAACCCTTAAGCTAAAGTGATGGTTCCAAGGTTAACCCCTCAATCAATACTTCTTAGTTGTAAAATTATGGTAATTGAACAGAAAATTCTTCATGGACAAGTGTTGTTGTTAAGGGTATTAACTCATAAATATTTACATCATAAGTGTATGAATCTAAAGGAGGAAAGAATCACGGAGGCTTGAGATACCTGCTTTCCCTAATTTTTGCACCCCGCTTATGTGCATTTCACCTATTATTGTTTATTCGTCATATTACCACATATATCTCAAGGGTTAGAGCATGATCTTGTAGATATAGAAGGTTTATTACCCCTTGATATCAGTGAGGTTGTTTCTCATAAAGCTTAACACATTCAAGGGTTTCTTTTTAATCTAATGGAGCGTCATCTGCATGGGAATTAAGTGATGGACATATGAGGAAGGTGCTTCTCATGCTAGTCTTTTACTCACGTGCATATGTTTAAGTTTTAGCCATCTTTTACATTTTAATTTCTTTATTTTTCTTTATTCTAGCCAAGATATGATTTCTTTTAGCTACATCAATATCCTAGGAAACATTTCCCAAACCTACTTAAGGTATTTGAAAATATGAGTGTCAAATCCAAAAGAACCAATGGCAAGTTGGCCCTGAAGAATGGAGGTGAGATATGGGGCTTGTAATATGGAATGGGAACTATTAGGTATGGTATTGGGGATAATGGAAACACCATAAAAATCATGGTCCTCCAACTAGTGACCCTCCTATAAAGATAAAGGGCCTTAAGGGAGGTCTCACTAGTCTATGGATAGAGGCTAACCCCGTAGTAAGGTGAGAGAATGAAATTAAAATCAAGATTCTTCAATATTCCACATGACCCCTTTATCCATATGACCCAAGTAGATATTGGTGGCCAGCCGCCAATTTGACTTGGACCCCCACCATTGCTTATTTCAGTTTTTGGGTTCCTTAATTGTAGCAAAATTTATATTTTTAACAACTTTTCAGGTCCTAAACTTTTTGATCCATTTTCAAGAACTAAACGACATTTTTTTGGAAATCTACTGATTTTCCGTCTAAAATCATATTTTACGTTGTACTCCTTGGAAGAATATTTCCAATGGGCTATCGCGCACGTCAAAAAAATATAATATGACCAAGTCGTGACCCCGGGAAGTTGGCTATCCAACTCACCCTAACGGGGCCCATAAATTGTTGGTGTTACATCTCCTCGGGTTAGCATTTTGCCTGTTTAGGGTTTGCTCTTATTGTTCAATAGAAAGAAGGCCCTTGAGCCTTATTGTAGTTCAATTCAAAGGCATTTAGCTGCCACATGTCTTCTCAGACATAAGCTACCATAGCCTGAGCTAGTGTATTTCCATTTCTGTTTATAAGCATATTTCAGTATTTTACATTAATCAAATGAAGTATTGTTTGTGCTGCATCTCTGTGTTTATGGTTATCTCTGCATTTTGTTGCTTTCCCTTTTAAATCCAGATCAGTGGTATCAGAGCGATCTGCTTTTTTTCTCTATTTTTATTTGCATGTCCCCAACGAGGTCGATATATAAGGAGTTAAGGCTTGAATTTGTCAAACCTTTGCAAGACCAGCCTCGTAAATCCTAACAACCTCCCGTGGTAGATGAAAAGAAAGACAAGAGGGCAGGAACGCGATGATGGACAACTTTGCCCAAATCTTTCAGCGACTACCTAGGGGCAATGCATTCGCTTCCAATAGCTACTCTGGAAATGCCACACCGTTTAAAGTACAAGTTAATTTTGAAATCCCCATATTTGAGGGTCAGAAAGAAGCAGATGCCATCGATAAATGGTTAAATCTACTAGAGGGTTATTTTTCTCTTCATGATTTTTCTAGTCATGAAAAGATTATTTTTGCTCTTCTCAAAGGAGCCCCCCACGTCAAGGACTGGTGGGAAACCTACTGTGAACAGAAGGATGAAAGTAAAAGCTCACTATTTTTAACTGCACCCACCTGGAATTCATTCCAGGA
This sequence comes from Pinus taeda, assembly GCA_000404065.3. NCBI lineage: Eukaryota > Viridiplantae > Streptophyta > Pinopsida > Pinales > Pinaceae > Pinus > Pinus taeda. Next base: position 78,727 of record APFE030250326.1, on the reverse strand, counting down.
TACCATCAAGGAGCAGTACTACCCTATCGGAAGCTACGAGGATCAATACATAATGTGGACCATGCTACAACAAGGAAGGGACCAAGATGTACCGATTTTAAGAATATTTTCCATACCCTTCGCACAAATTTGGATATCAGGGATTCAAAGAAACATGTGGTACTCAAATACCGTGAATGTCGACAAAAGTACATGCAGGAAGAAATAGAATTCCTACACATCTGGTTGCTCAGCATGGCATACCGATATGCCATTAAGGTCGAGAAAAAGTTTAAATAGAAGAATCAAGACCTGGGATCTACATGTTTGAAGCAAGGGAAAGGTTCCCCCAAATGACAAAACAAAGGACAAATCCAAGGTGGGCTAACCCAAGACAACCCGCCAAAGATGCAAGAAAAGAACAACACCGCAAAGCCAAAAAAGGACACGGGAAATTGGTGTGGGTTCCATAAGAGCTCCACTTGCTACAAAAGTGAGTGTCAGGATAAGGCAATCACTAGTGGCTGAGATAAAGGTTTTAGAATTAGATGCATGTTCTCACTGTGAGTCAGAACCTGACAAGGGGAATGATAAAGGGAAGTAGATTATCAATGTGGAGTGCAACACCATCGTTTCCACCATGAAGCTCTAGAAGGAGGAACTCAAAGATATAGAGGAGGAGGAGCGTTTGTTCCACTCCCATATGTGGGTAAAGGGCTCCCCGCTACAGTTCATTGTTGACAGCGGGAGCTAAAATAACGTCATTTTAGCAAAGGTAGTGAAGCGGTTAGGCTTTTCCACCACATCACATTCAAAATCGTACACCATCGGGTGGCTTCAGCAAGGACAAGATCTTTGTGTGAGCCATCAGTCTCACCTTCCATACAACATCAAGCCCTTCATGGATGAGGTATTGTGTGACATTGCTCCCCTTGAAGTTTGTGATGTATTATTAGGATAACCATACTTGGGGAAGTGACATGCTATGTATGAATGAAGGCCCCATGATCCAGGTGGATCTTTAGACACAATGGCATGGGAAAGCTCAAAAATAAAATTGCTCGGAATGAAGTCAACTCAGAACTAGAGCATATATCTCGTCATCTTGATTCCAAAAGTGCAAGTAATACTTCAATCCAAGTCTGGATGGTGAAGTTATCACAAAAAGAAGGTTTCTTTGTTCCTAAAGAAAATGAGGCATTTTCCTTTAAAAATGCGTTTTTAAGCCTTAAAAGCAAAAATCTCAATAGGAGGATCCAATAAGGCGGACTTAATAGAAGCACAATGGAACCCCTGATCATCGATCTCCAATTAGATTAGATCGGAGATTGTAGGGAAATCAAGTCGGAGGAAGGTTATATATATATATATATATATATATATATTATATATATATTATATATATATCGATGATATCAGAGTAGAAAGGGGACGGCTTGCGATGCAATCGACAATAAAATGATCAACAAACACCAGGTTGCTATGTGAGTGGGATGCTGATGCAATCAACTGACGCTGATATCGGCAATCGATGATCAAAAATTCGCAATCCCTAGTTAACAGGACTGTTACACCCCCGATATGTTGATTGTGATCTCAAGCTTAGACCTGAATAGAACATATGCCTGATTTAATTTTTTTTAAAGTCCGAGGCTTGAAGATTTTGCTGGATTTTAGTGTTTTCCTGATGTTTTGGTTATTTATCTCTTCAATGATAAAGAGGCTATTTTTAAGGGTCGGTTGTGCCCACCGAACCCTCCACTCCACTGGCCTCTATTTTTAACCAAGACAACCCTGATTTAGGTGGGATTTGTCCAAAAGGCCCATTATAAAACCATGATCATTGGAAAAACACATTGGAGGAATTTTCAACAGGTTGTTTCGTTTGGCAGGAGAGTTCCAAGAGACCGATACTGCACTTCATCTGTTTCGACAAGTTGTAGATGTTTTTATCCTATTTCAATGCCACGACCACATTGGTGCTACCCACTTCTCCATTTGAGGTCTCCATTTCATAGCCATCTTTCAGAATGGAGGTATAAGCCTCTTGTATGCAGCTGATGATCTTAATTCTCCTATTTTAATTTGATTTAATATAAAAGCCTCCCCATTGTTCGAGCTGGTCCTAGAGACGTTGTCCAAATTGGAGGAACCGTGTTATCAAGTGTTGGTGTCTTCTTTTTGTGCCTTTTATGTGCTTTCTTCTTCTTTTGTTGTGTGCACATTAAATTTATGTGTTAAGCTGCAATTTTGCATGTGATTCTTTGCATACATCTATAAGTGAAAGTATCCTAGATTGAGTGGTATCAAAGCAGGGATTTTTAGATGTGAATTACATGTTTGTATGCAAACAAGAAATAGGATTCAAATAGGTGAAGGGGAACTATAACCTTTCTATCGTAAATCAAGGTGTGCACTTCGAAGGATAAACATTGCAGAAGATGAAACTCATCTTGAAGAGGAGCATAATTTCATAAATAGCTTCTACTCAATGGCAGAGAATATTAGTTAGTTGGTTTTAAGGCTGGAGAAAGTGGAAGAGAGAAACCCAGAAGGACAAGTTCAGTACATGGGAATGGTGCAGAAGAACCCCTCCTTTTCCTTCTCCTTTTAGGAGTGAAGGCTATCCTTCCTGTCACCACCATAGTCGTAGAAATTCAAAGGATGCATCTAAGAAACTGTTCCCTAAATTACATGTTAAATTTTTATCTTCCTATGTCTAGTGGTGAAAGTAATGTAGAGAAAATTAATAATTGGATTAGGTAGATTGAGCTCTACTATAAGATTCAGTAAATCGTGGGGGACGAGGCAAATATCCAGTTGGCCTCTATATGGCTAAGTAGCACCAATCTCGTTGTTGGGTGTGGAGCCTAATTATCTTTTGTATTCAAAGGTTTCAGCTAGATGTATACCCCAAGAAGACTATACACCACTCCACGTAGGGGGGGGGGGTGTGGGTGGGACTTTTCCCCCCATTAGGTGTCTAGGGGTTCGAGGTGATCTAACAGTAGAAGTTATGTTTAATTTAGGGTTTTTTTTGCCCTAGAAGGCAACTCCTCATTATATATGAGGGAATTGTATTGTGTCTATGTATATCTGTATTCTGAGTGAGGAAGAGAGAGGAGATTGAGAGAGAAGAGGGTGTTACAGTGGATCTATTGTAGGTTGTATCTCTTCAATTTGCTGGATAATATAATAAAAGAAGGACTGGCTGTTTCTCCATGGATGTAGCCCAAACTGGGCAAACCATGTATATCTGTGTCTCTCTTGTTTTATGTGTTTTATATGTTTATATTTGTAAAATATTTTATGTGTTCCATTGCTCCATTATATATAATTTTCTAACAACTAGTATCAAATCCGAAGGTCTATTTGGCTAATAAAATCATAGGAGAGAAAGGTTCCTGGTTTGAGTGGGAGCAATGGCAAAAGATGGTAGGTTTAGGGTCGAAAAATTCAGTGGCCAAAAATACGAGCTATGGAACATGCAAATGGAAGATCATCTGTATCAGAGAGATTTTTACCTACCACTGAGTAGAAAGACAAATAAGCCGACGAGTATGACAGACACAAAATGGAATATTCTAGACGAAAAGGCACTTGGAAAAGTACAATTGTGCCTAGCGGTGTCGGTAGCATTTAATATTTCAAAGGAAATAACAACATAGGGTTTAATGTTAGCATTGGCGAAACTATATGAAAAACCCTCGGCCTCAAACAAGGTATTTCTTATGAAGCATTTATTTAAATGATTTTAATATAGTTACAAGTCAATTCAGTTCTGTAGGGGTAAATTTTGATGATGACGTTAGGGCTCTATTATTTCAGTGCTCATTTCCGGAAAGTTGGAATGGTTTAGTTACGGCCATTAGTAACTTTATCTCTGGATCGAGTACTTTAAAGCTTGATGATGTTTTCAGTGCAATCCTCAGTGAGGAAACGCGATGGAAAAGCTCCGGTGAGACATCAAGTAATGTTTAACTATAGAGACCAGAGGAAGAAAAATGGAAAGAGGAAAGAGCTCTGGATGTCCACTAAGTCAAGAAAGGAAGATTCAAGTCTACATCGGGGATAGTGTGCTGGAAATGCAGGAAGAAAGGACACCTGCAGAAAAAATGCAAATCTCTGAAGGGAAAAGAAGAAGACATGCAACAAGAAAACAATCACGAAGCAACTGTAATAGGTGATGTGTTGTAAGATTCTTTGATTATTTCATTAGAAAATATTATTGATGCCTGGGTGGTAGATTCAGGGGCCTCATTCCATGCGACAACTAATAAGAAACATTTTCATGATTATGTTCAAGGAGATTATGGACAGGTTCAATTGGGCGATGATAAACCCTGTAAAATCGTTGGAATGGGTACAGTTTTCATAAAACAACATAATGGAAATCAATGGATATTGAGGGAGGTAAGGCATGTTCCAAATCTGAATAAAAATCTAATTTCAACAGGGTAGTTGGGAGGTGAAGGTTGCGTAACTACTTTCACAGATAAAACCTAGAAGGTTGCTAAAGGATCCCAGGTAATAGCAAAAGGACGAAAGATTGGTACATTATATTTATGCAATGGTATTTGTAATTTTGTTAATGCTTTAACCTCTACAGGAGAAGCTATGGCATTGTGGCATCATAGGCTCGGGCACATTAGTGAGAAGGGGATGCAAATTCTTCATTCAAGAAATTTGTTGCCAGATTTGAAGCATTTTGATTTCAAATTTTGTGAAAATTGTGTTTATGGAAAAAAAAAGAGAGTCGGATTACTTAGAGTTGGGAAACAAAAGAAGAGTGAAAAAATAGAGCTTGTGCATACAGATGTATGGGAACCTTCTCAATTATCATCTCTTGGTGGCTCTCATTATTATGTTACTTTTATTGATGATGCAACGAGAAGAACTAGATTTATTGTATGCGAAATAAATTTTATGTATTTGATACTTTCAAGAAATGGAAATATTTGGTTGAAAATGAGACAAGAAAAAGGTTAAAGTGTCTCAGATCAGATAATGGAGGTGAATATTATAGAAAAGAGTTTATAGGTACTGTTCAGATAATGGAATTCACAGAGAGAAGACAGTTCCAGGAACACCACAAGAAAATGGTGTCAGAAAGGATGAATAGGACAATCATGGAGCATGCAAGGTGCATGAGATTGCATGCAAGATTCTATTTAGAATTTTGGGGAGATGCTATAGTCCCTGCTATTTATCTAATAAATAGAGGGCCTTCAAGTTCCTTGGATGGTCTTATTCCAGAGGAGGCATGCAAAGGTAAAAGGGTAAAATGCTCATTCTTAAATACTTTTCGTTGTGAAGCCTTTGTCCACATTAATAAAGAAAATAGAACAAATCTTGAGCCAAAATCAAAGAAATGTACGTTTATTGGTTATGGCGTTAATGATTTTGGTTATCGCTTATGTGATTATGAAAATCACAAAATCATTAGGAGGAGAGATGTAATATTCAATGAAAATGTCTTGTATAAGAATTATTTGTATGAAAGGAAATAGGAAAAAGAAAATAGAGAACACACAGTGCTTGATGATATCATAGCAAAAGTGATGGTGCCTGAAAATCATAATGATTAAATGCTAGAACAACAACCACAATAGCAACAAACACCTCAAACACCTGAAAGTGGTGTTAGAAGATCTAACAGGATAAGTAGACCCCTTGAACAATACTCTTGTTAATTATATTATGTATTGCTGACTGATTCTGGTGAACCAGAATGTTATGAAGAAGCAGTGCATGTAGAAACCAGGAAGAAGTGGGAGCAAGCCATGAAAGAAGAGATGTACTCGTTAGCACATAACCAGACTTGGGACTTAGTCAGGTTTCCAGATGGTAAAACAATATTACAAAATGAATGGGTTTACAAGTTGAAGGAAGAAGATGGAGGTGGAAAAAGGTATAAAGCTAGACTTGTGGTGAAAAGGTTTGCATAGAAAAAGGGTATAAACTTTGAGATATTTTCTCCTGTTGTGAAAGTGACTTTGATCAAAACTATTGTAAGCCTAGTAGCTACTGAAGATTTACATCTTGAGCAGTTAGACGTAAAGACAACCTTTCTCCATGAGGATTTGGAGGAAGAGATATATATGCAGCAGCCACAAGGATATGAGGTAAAAGGGAAGGAGAAACTAGTGTGCAGGTTGAAGAAGAGCTTGTATGGCTTAAAACAGGCTCCAAGGCATTGGTATCTAAAATTTGACAGGTTTATGTCTGAACAAGGTTATACTAGATGTCACTGTGACCATTGTGTTTATCTCAAAAGGCAAAATGATGAAAAATATATTATATTGTTATTGTATGTAGATGGCATGCTTGTTGCAGGTTCTAACATGCGGGAGATAAATGTGCTCAAAAGCAAATTGGCAAACCCATTTGCAATGAATGATTTTGGTGCTACAAAAAAAATCCTTGGTATGAGAATAACTAGAGACAGGAAGAATTAGAAATTAACATTGTCTCAAAGTGAGTACATAGAAAAGGTGTTGAAAAGGCTTAATATGCAGAATGCAAAACCAGTTAGTATACCTTTGACTAGCCATTTCAAATTAAGTATGAAGGCGTGTCCCCAGACTAAGAAAGAAATGGCTCATATGTCTAGAGTTCCATATCCATCAATAGTTGGAAGCTTAATGTATGCAATGGTCTACACAAGCCCTGATATTGCACATGCAGTGGGAGTTGCAAATAGGTACATGAACAATCTAGGAAAAGTACATTAGATGGTAGCGAAGTGGATTCTCAGGTATTTGAGAGGTACCACAAATCAAACATTATGCTTTGGTGGTTCAAACATTTCTCTACAACGATATGCTGATCTAGATATGGCAGGTGACGGAGATAATAGGAGGAGCACTACAAGATATGTATTTACTGTAGGTGGAACAACTCTCATTTGGGTTCCAAAAATACAAAGTGTTGTTGCACTTTCAACAACAAAAGTAGAGTATGTTACTGCTATAGAGGCTAGTAAGGAAATGATTTGGTTACAAAGGTTTCTGGATGAATTGGGTAAGAAGCAGGAGTTGGGCAGGTTATTCAGTGACAGCCAGAGTGCCATACATCTTGCAAAAACTCTGCATTTCATTCCAAGACTAAACATATACATCTCAAATACTATTTCATACGGTCAACATTGGAAGATGGACAATTGAAGCTGGAAACGATACACACTAGCCAGAATCCTGCATATATGCTAACAAAAGTTGTAACCAGGGAGAAACTGAGAATCTGCTTAGTTTTAATTGGTCTTCAAGTATCATGAAGAAGATGAGAAATAGCTAGGTCCAAAGTGGAGTCATTGTCTAGTAAATGAAGTAGTGGAGGAGTTGCTATAATTAGTCTCCAAGTGGGAGATTGTTTGTTGTGGAGCCTAATTATCTTCTGTATTTAAAGGTTTCAGCTGGATGTATACCATAGGAAGAAAATAAACCCCTCCACGTAGGGGGTGTGGGGGGGACTTTCCCCCCTGCAAGGGTCCGAGGGGATAATGCCCTTCAGTTGGGGGGCCGAGGGCAGCGCCCCCATAGCTAAAAATAGATGTACAATTGCCTTGAAAAAATCTAGTAATTTCTAGTCAATGTGGGCCATTCATTGGGTGGATGATTTGGCGGTAGAAGTTACGTTTAATTTAGGGTTTTTTTACCCTCAAAGGAAACCCCTCATTATATACGAGGGAATTGTATTGCATCTATGTATATTTGTATTATGAGTGAGGAAGAGAGAGGAGATTGAGAGCGAAGAGGGTGTTACAACAGATCTACTATAGGTTGTATCTCTTCAGTTTGCTGGATAATAGCCCAAACTGGGTGAACAACGTATATATGTGTCTCTCTTGTTTTATGCATTTTTTGTGTTTATATTTGTGCAATATTTTATGTCTTCCATTGCTCCGTAATATATAATTTTCTAACACTCGTTTGGTTGGAGACCAAATTTTAGAGTAGTAAGAATGTGGGTAAGCTCTTTTCCTCATGGCCTTATTTCACTTTTGTGTTAATGTAATAGTTTTATCCCTAAGGACACATCAAAAATCTTAGATTAATTTGAAATATTTAAGTCAAGGCAAAGGGCACGATGTTCATAGTTTTATAGAAGAATTTAGAAAGTAAGAGCTGAATCTGGGTATTGCACTTGATACACCAAAAGTTGTAACTAAGTATGTTGGCTCATTGCATAGTTATATTAGGCATTCATTGTTGTTGTTTGAACCAACCACTATTGATTTGGCCAGCATAAAAGCAATTCATATTGAGAACATGGGAAAAAATGAAAGAGATGATTAGTACAGAAAGCTACTATTCAAACCTCCCAATGGCAAATCCAAAGCAAAATCAAAAGGGACAAAGAAGAAAAAGGTAGCATCCAAAGAAGGAGAGCGGCCTTATTACAATCACTATAAGAAGGAAGGCCGCGGTATCAATCACTTTGGAAGAAGAACCCAGAAAAGCGTCCAAAGTAGTATGGAGGAAAAGGGAAGCAAAAAAAAGTGGCAGCAGCGCAGCGAGACCTTGGATCGAATTCGAGAAATGAAGCACTGATCACAACAGTAGGAACAAAAGGAACTCTTACACCTCATGTTAATTCTGAATCATATGAAGGCACCAGTTCTATAAATGAGTACCTTTTGAATGGCCAAAAAAATAATTGAACTATTTCATATCAGAGTTGCTATAAATCATACTAAAGTTGAAACTCTATTTGATACTAGGTCCCAAGAAAACTTAATTGTAGAATCAATGCCACCCTTGTAAGCGTTGGACAAATGAAAAGACTGGTGAATTCAAGTAAGGGATGCATGCTTATGGTTGTAAGGGAAAAGGAGGCAGAATTCGTTTTTGATTTCTAGGGCTACGATCAAGAGCATAAACAAAAATTATCTGACTTAATCTCTATTTATGATGAGTTGTTTCAGGAGCAAAAGGGATTACCTCCGAAGAGTGAAAAACAACATGAAATCTAGCTACATTGTGACATTCCTCTGCCAAATATTGGCATGTACAGGATGTCGGCTATTGAGATGGAGGAAATCAAGAGACAAGTGCAGGAATTGTTGGAACAAGGAGTCATCATGCCGAGAACTTGATGCAGGTGCATCTCACCCTTTTCTTAATTAAACAAAAATCCAAGTGGAGTGATGAATACGTGGACAATCAAGCTGGAAAAAGGAAGAAAATCTGCTTTAAAACAAATTTAAAGAGGATTTGATGGATTGTTATCTGCATGCATGCATTTTGGGGAGCTTTGGCTGGAGAAAACTCAGGAGAGGATCAGATCAATCCTTCCAATCTAATACTTTATATCAATGTAATGTGATATGGTGGGAGATACATCTGTTTTTTGAGAAAAACTACGTGGGAAAAATGTAGTCGAGCATGAGCTCGTTTCTAAGGCTAAAAGGCCTTAGTATGTACTATTCTGTATAATATATGATAATATGCTTACTGTTGTATACGCTTGTGTGTGTTTTATAATTGAGTAAATTATGTGTTGTGAGCTTGATCGGTCATCGATCACTTACAGCATCGATGGCATTCTAATATCATTTAACTGTTATATATGGTAATCCAAATATTATGTTTCTATTATATGTGGTTGTTTGTTGAATACAACATGCAACGTAGAGGAAGGCCAGATTTAAGGTTGCGAAACCATATTCGTCGATGAAATCCTGTTTTACGGGTAATAATTCTTAATCTCTGGATATAGGGAACCGTATATGATATTTCAAGTTGTTACTTTATGCTTTATTCGATGCATATAGACTATTTAAACCTTCATATTATGCACAACTGCTCAAAAGTGTAATGGAAGGAATGGAGCTATGTGTCATCGGTTTGCATGGGCCTATCATGGCTGGAATAGATTACATCAATGCAAATTTCAGTGAGTGGAGTGAGCCTGTGGCTACCAGTATCATTTCTTCTAGGGGATACGAAGATGACGAAGATGATGGAGAAATACTTATTTAAATTGTTCAAGGAGGGAACGACTATAAGACAAATAGGAAGCAACCTGATGATCAAAAGCTTGAAAGAGGCAATCTCACTTTGGAGCGAAGTATGCATCATGGAGTTGAAGTTCGAGTCATTCGTGGCATCAAGGACGGCACGAGGCCATCCGATAAGATATATTTTTATGATGGTCTTTAAAAGGTTCAATATTCATGGTTAGATAAAGGGATGGCTCAAATTTTAATGAAAATCCACGTTAATAAATTCAAAGGCTTTAAAGCCTAAACCGCTTCCGATGGGCCAGAAACCACATTCCCAAGATTGAGATTCATATCTGAAAAGGGATTTTGGCTTACCCCAAGATCGCTTTTCATCAAGTGGTATCAGAGTAGGGAAAGCATTCCTACCAGAAGGAAGAAGAATGCAAGCAGAAGGGGAAAGAGGTACAACTATGTTAAAGTTGAAAAGTTTATGGTCTTACCATTGCGCAGATGGCGGCAGCAGAAGGTGAGAAGATTTGCAGCAACCTAGAGAAGGATGCCAAAAGACCGAGTGAGGAGGGCTTGGTGAGGTATTGTGTAACATAGGATACTATTACTGGAGAGGTTGGTTGCAGCTCACAGAAAATCACGAAAGCAGTTCTAGTGAAGGAATGCAGTGGATAAAATTGCTAAAGACAAGGAAAAATCATATGACCAGGAGGTCATAAAATTTTTGTACCTCGGGAGTCTAATGCAGGTGCATCTCACCCTTTTCTTAATTAAAGAAAAGTCCAAGTGGAGTGATGAAGACGTGGACAGTCAAGCTGGAAAAAGGAGGAAAATCTGCTTTAAAACAAATTTAAAGAGGATTTGATCGATTGTTATCTGCATGCATGCATTTTGGGGAGCTTTCGCTGGAGAAAAATTAGGAGAAGATCATATCGATCCTTCCAATCTAATACTTTATATAAATGTAATGTGATAGGGTGTGAGATAGATTTGGTTTTTGAGAAAAACTGCGTGGGAAAAATGTAGTCAAGTGTGAGCTTGTTTCTAAGGTTGAAAGGCCTTTGTATGTATTGTTCTGTATAATATATGATAATATGTTTATTGTTGTATATGCTTGTGTGTGTTTTATAATTGAGTAAATTCTGTGTTGTGGGCTTGATCAGTCATCGATCACTTACAGGATCAATGGCAATCTAATATCCTTTAACTATTATATATGACGATCCAAATATTATGTTTCTGTTATATGTGCTTGTTTGTTGAAGACAACGTGCAGCGTAGAGGAAGGTTTGAGGTTGCAAAACCATATTTGCCGATGATATCTTGTTTTACGCGCAATAATTGTTAATTTCTAGATATAGGGCGCCATATATGATATTTCAAGTTGTTACTTTATGCTCTGTTCGATGCATACAGACTATATAAAGCTTCATATTACGCGCAACTACTCAAAAGTGTAATGGAAGGAATGGAGCTATGTGTCATCGGTTTGCTTGGGCCTATCATGGCAGGAATAGATTACATCAATGCAAATTTCAGTGAGTGGAGTGAGCCTATGGCTACGAGTATCATTTCTTCTGGGGGATACGAAGATGACGAAGATGACAGCGAAATACTTATTTACACTAGTCAAGGAAGGAACGACTATAAGACAGATAGGAAGAAACCTGATGATCAAAAGCTTGAAAGAGGCAATCTCACTTTGGAGCGAAGTATGCATCATGGAGTTGAAGTTCGAGTCATTCGTGGCATCAAGGAAGGCACAAGGCCATCCGGTAAGATATATTTTTATGATGGTCTTTACAAGGTTCAATATTCATGGTTAGATAAAAGGATGGCTCAAATTTTAATGAAAATCCACGTTAATAAATTCAAAGGCTTAAAAGTCTAAATCGCTTCCGATGGGCCAGAAACCACAGTCCCAGGATCGAGATTCATATCTGAAAAGGGATTTTGGCTTACCCCAAGATCGCTTTTCATCAACTTTACCCTGATATCAATTTTAGGTAAGGTTGGTCAAACTCCTTCACAAACTTCTTTAGAATTGAACCAATACTAAATTATTGACAATGTACTATGATCAAAGAAGACTTGTCTCGATATATGACCTAGATGGGGTAAAGTTTAAAGGGACTCCTTAAAAATATTCCCATAATGCCACAAAAAGGAAACATTTAGAGCCATTATCTTACAAGGATTGTACATTTTTCAAAATGAATAGAAACCACCGATTTCTTAACAATGAAAATGATTTGATATAATAATATTTTATATATAGTGGATTAACATATATATGTTATTACTTCCACATTCCCTTAAATAAATCATTTTAATATTTAGATTCAACATTATGGAATCCTAATTTCCTTTTATTGCAATTAATTGATATGATATTTGCATGCTTGAGAGTCCTCTTCCAAATTATTTTAAGATTTATGTTCAATCCTTTATGGCTTCTAGGTTCTTTTCTTATAAATTTATTATAACCAACCCGTGAGTGAAACCTCTTGTATAAGATATAATTTAAGGACCTCATTTCTATCTTATAGAGGTGAATTGGCTCGTAGGATCCATTATTTGAACTTTGCTCAAAGACCATTTGTCACACACCCCTTGAGCCTCATTTGACAATTACCTACTAGACTCCCATTCCTTGTTTTTGCTTTGGTTAAGGTTAGATTCAAAGAGTTGTCACAAGTATTACATGCACAAATATTTATCATGTATTATACTCATATTATTCAAATTTCAACAACATCAAAGTAGTGAGCCATACCCATTGGACACAATACTACAAGCTCCTTCCATGCTTTACTGGATTCATGATGTTGACTCTTAGGTTCAATAAATAAAACCTTAATACAAGCTTCCAAATCAACCATTATGCACGTATTATAACTCGAAGGAATGCTCAACCATGCTCATTCCACATGACAAGATTATGCATAAAGACTTACGTCCTTTGCTACCTCAATATCAACATAGATGAAAACCTCAATATAAATATATTAAAACTAGTATTGCCCATAACATAATCACAGTCCTATCACCATAGTTGCATGTAATGTTAACATATGTATCTTATGTGATATGCACAATTAATTTAGAGAACAGTGTTGGATGCATAATGCATATCATAGATAACCTGAACCATAGCTCATAAAGTTTTAAGCCTTAAACAAAGTTACCCAATTTACATAACTATTTCAAGCATGATTGTTCACTATCTTAAACAAAAGATAACATAGCACAAATACTGCATAAGATCCACATATTATTTTTCTTCAAAAATCTTAACTCGGATTGAATTTAAATGGAATGGTTGTCACATGCACTAATATATAATCATCAAATTCCCACAAGTAACATAGGCAAGTTTATGCATAGAGGTCACATGCCTATTATTCAATTAATTTATATGCAATAACAACCTAAGAAATTTCTCTTATGTGCTTTAGAATTGACAATATAGAGAGTAAGAGGCAACATATAAACATCCCATGCAAACAAGATTATCTAAAATGATGTCACTTGGGAAGCCAAGCACCATTACCCAACCTAGAACTATTTGATTATAGTTCATTCCTCAGTCGAGAGTTCTTTCCATGGATCAACTACCTTGTGTTGATCTCTTCAATGACTATTTAATGCCCTATTTCCTGATATGGTTTCCATTAGCGGCATTCCACTTTTATGGATATTTTTTATTGATTTGCTTAGTCTTTTCCTAAAATATATCACCTTTATCTCCCTTGAGGATTTTCCTCCTAAATGATTGCTTTTATCTCGTGCAAGGATTTTATTTTTTCTTAACTTAGAATCTTTTTCCAACTAAGTAGCTTAATGGATATTTATCTCCAATCCATTAATAATATATATAAGTTTTACCATGAAAGAATTATCCCTTCCCATTCACCTATAAGATTTGTAAATAAATGTATCTCTTCGTGTCTAGCTTTCCCAAATAATTAAATAATTTTATTTATTTCATAAAGTATTTACTTTTCCTATTACACATCCAACCTATATTTTCTTGACTTAAGTTAGCAAAATATTACATACAATAGGTGTTACACTATAATATAATATTAACGCCATAGTGATATATCAATGCATTAATATCAACCCTGCCACATTATAATGTTAGGTTGCAAAATATTTACATCAGAATAAATTAACCTCTGCGACATATTGATCTTGACCCAGAGCATGAATATATCAAGCAAATGGTCATTGGTGAGTGTGATTGTTGTAGTTTACTTCAACATGAATCGAACAATGCATGAGTGCCTCAGGGACGACTATCATCGTTCTCGGCAGCCACGTTTAGAAATTCTTTTTGCCCATTCTATTTAATATCGAGGGAATTAATTAAATTGCTATCATCACATTTACTGTTCTTGGTTACAGTTAATCAATCATATTTTCATAGGCTCGTGTGAAGTGAGTATACGAGGAGATAGAACTATTATCCACCATGCTTTCTTCATGGTTAACCATTGTATAATTAAGAATATTGTTTGTGTCATTGTTATTATTGTTACTAAAAATAATGGTTGGATGCTAGGAGATAGAATTAATAAATTTTAAAATTTATATTTTTTAAATGTCAAAGTAGAATGGAATGTAAATTGCAATTTTTTCATGAACTTTGAAATATTAATTTCTATTTATGAAAATATAATAATTTTTTTATAAGTTAAAAAAAAAATTATTTTACAATTTTTTATAAATTGTAGATAATTTTATTTTAATATTAGATCAAATAATAATTGTAACCATTTATATAGTATTAATATGTAAACTATTAATAAGTTTATCAGGCAATATTAATAGGTTTATTTAAATTAAATTAATGTTAAAGTTAATGTTATTTTGATACTTTAATATTTATATTTAATATTTAGTTTATTATTATATTAATATGATTTTTAATAATTAATATTATTATTAATAACAAAATTATTTCCTAAAAAATCACATAGGATATATATCCTTATGCGTTTGGACCAACCATTGTAGTTCATCTTCACGACAAGACGATGAAAGGATCCACGCAATAAATAATACATGAAGAGAGGACTAACTAGCCTTAAAAAAAAACTAGTTTGATTAAAATAGTTATTTATTTATTTATTTTTGTTTTTATTTTTATTTTCTATCTTTATTTTCATTTTTAGTTTTCACTGAGATAAAAAGAATTTAATTAATATTTTTGAATTAGGTTATATTTTTATTTATATATAATAATCAATTTAATTTATTAATAATTAGAATTGCACATAATATATATATATATATATATATATATATTATAATATAATTTATATATATATTATATATATATAACAAAGTATTTATGTAGAATTCACATGAGAGAATGTAGACCATGGCAAAGGCTTAAATAGAGAGCAATGTAGAAACATAATTTCAAGTAACGACTATATTTGAACAAATATAGCCGTTACTTGAAATTGTGTCTCTACATTGCTCTCTGTTTAAGCCTTTGCTTCATCTGGTCCTGATGATGAACCACACTTGTTGGTTCGAAACACATCAGCCACAAAATCCTCTCATGTGATTTCTACTGAAAGACTTTGTTTAATTCATTATGGATCACAAAAGCTTGAATATAGAAATAATAATATTTTTGAAAGTTTGAATTTCAAATAACAACAAATTAAATAATATTTATATTATAATAAAATTTAATATTACTATGGAGTTACTATTAGAGATTCAAATTTTAATAACTAAATAAACTAAATGACTAAGATGTCAAAAACCTAATGAACAAATTTTTTGTGGAGTAATTGTACAATATATTCTCAACACAGAGTATTCATCTTATACATTCTATATACAATATATAAGAACAATCCATCATAACATAATTCACACATTTACTTCTAGAGAACTACATAATTATGAATACTATTAAGATTATCAATGAGTGCAAGATCCTCCCACAACTACTCCAATGCTAGAAATATATGTCTTGCAGCACCGAACCACCCAACCTTGAATCACCTCTCATTCCCCCTAAGCTATGATAACTTGTGAGGCCTCCCTAACCTCTACTCAGCCTTGATAATGTTTATTTAACATCATCTTGCTCACATAATTTTCCTTCCCCTTAGCCTAGGCTTTTCATTTATTTTTACTAAAAGAAAAAGTTTGGTTTTCTCCATGCATAACTTTTATCCTCGGTCTTTATCTCCCACCAAGATATAATATATATCCATATATTTTAAATTTGGGAAAATCAATTTGAATTTGATTCTTCTCGAATTCTGGAAAGTATGATCAACTTTGTTGTCACTCATCATGGTTTCCACAAATAAAACCAACAACTTTATTTATTAATTTAAAAATTATTTTCCAAAGATAATCGATTTGTCCCCATCCTAGTAAAATCAATATTAATAGTAACAATCAAACAACTAATTATTTTAATTACAACTCAGGTGTTACGTCTTCTTCACTTCTAATTTTCTGGTCTCCACTATTTCTTTAGTGGCTTCCTCACTCTTCCCTTTTGACATCAATGGAAAAGGTTGGTCTAATCAATTTGAAAACATCATGTCGACACTATTAAATACATCATGCTAGTACTAATACGCAAGGCTCATACCAAAATTGTTTCTAATGAAACATGATAAGGTGCCAACATCATTACAAAATAGTGATGAGGAAATGAAGGAAATATTGCCACATGCAACCAACATTCCTTGCCGCAAACACCATTCACTTCTTCATGTTGATCATGCTCCCTTTAAAGATATAATAGGGGTTTTGAACACCCAAACCATGTTCCTTTTTGATAGGATTTACTATTTTCCTTACCCCCTTACCAAATGCAGGAGGCCCCAAAATATACCAAGACTTCCTCCAACTATGACCAAATGAAAGTACACAGCATCATAAGCATATTATATTGCTATAACAATGAATTAAAATGTTGCTATAATGGGGTTAGCAATCCCCCTCATGGCTGCAAAACATTCAAGATGATTGTCTCCAATGCATGCTTGACTATATAAACACTCTACCATTGTAAAAATGGTAAATGTGAGATAATACAATTATAATTCATGAAATACAAGGATATAGCAATGACATTGGAAGACCATACGTGGATGATATATGGCTAATCTCTATGCATGGGTATCAACAACCAATGGACATGAATGATTATGCAAAGACTCATGGCTCTTTTCTATGTATGCAGAGACCAAGTGACTACACTACTAAAGTGATATAAGAAACAATGTACATGGCTATATATCGAAGATAAGGGTGATTTACATGGGTGATATAGAATCATTGATAGGAATGCCGAACTAAGTGACTCACTCTCCCAGGTAAGGGCTACTCAACCAAGAACTCGGTGATGGGAATGATCAACAACATAAGTAAATGTATGCTGCATCACTACAACCAAGGGTGCTTAGAAGGATGAAGTAAAATCACCATTCACTCATAAATATAATGAATGCATAAAATATTAAAGACATGAGTGAAAAACATTATAGAAATAACATGCAAGCCTTGAAACCCAAATGCATGCCCAAATTCCTGAGAGCTCATTATACCTTCTTTTCTTCTTGTTGGTAGTGTGGACTTGATCATGCTAGTAGGCTCTTTGCCACACCATGTTGATGTTGCTATCCAAAATCATGCTTCCTCCATGCTTCTACTTCTATAATGCTACCATGAGCTGCCCCTCATGCTATGCATGCCTAACACGTACTTTTTTAGTCTTTTTGAGTAAATATAACAATAATAGACTATATTGGGGACTAGTTGGTTCTACTCAGGATCTAATTTAATTTATTGTCGTGTAGGACCAAGTAGTTGAGGTTTGATATATTCCAAAGCTATGTTGGAATCTCCGCACTCGAATATTTTTATGTCAACTTCAATAACTTAGCTCGCAACGAAGAGGCCTCTAAGAACAATCCATGGACATTTCCAAAAGGCTTATAATGGAACACATATAGGATAATAATATTTGTCATGTTTGACAAAGAGAAGGGAAAATGGCTTCAAAGCTCATTCTTACTCAGATGAAGATGATCTATTATCACTATATTTCAAAAGGTTGTGGGAATTGCACCAACAAGTTGATGGCCTTTTATGTTGATTGTAAGTTATGTTTAGCTTCACTAAGCTACTAATACCTCCTAAAGTAGTAGTAATTAGGCCGTTGATCTAATTGAACGCCATGAATATCCCTTGAATCTTGAAAAACTCTCCCAACACTATTGGTATCTATCTAGTAGGGTACTTAAGGGAGACGTCATGTGTAGTGAAATTTGTCAAGCACTAAAGTTATGTGGTCATGTTCCTTGTAATCCAATTATTGCTAAGAATAAAACCTACAACCACAATTCAATTGCCAATTTCTTTGAGTATGGGTCCTCAAAGTATATTCCATGACACATCAAAGAGTCCATGATGCTACAGAAAGGAAATTGTAATATGTTGGGAATATGATGATATTAGAGTAGGGATAAATCATCATATCTAGTTGTGGAGGTGATCTCCAAAATTCGTTGGAATTACTCCAATGATATGATTATTTTCCAAAATCCATGGGAATTACTCTGATGGAAATGATGGATGGAATAATCCATGCGACTCATGTATGATTGCATATGTGTGTGAAGGTTATTATGATCATATTTACATTTGACAAGGAGGGATATTATGCTTGGTATTATGTAAAGGTTCATGCATGTGGAACAGTTATACAGGAATATCTTCCATAGGATTGCCAATGATTCACCATTATCTATATCATGCATAAGGAAGCTTGATACTCTTACATGTTGCATAAATAGCTAAGGGTTCCATGTGGTATATGGGTATTAGGATTTTAATCATTCCTCTTAGTCTTACTATTTACAGAATAACTCAACATTTATTTTAATTATGATGGGATAGGGATATCAAGGAGTTCTAATAATTGTATGCAAATTGTTTGTTCTAGTTGCGTCATAATGAGTAATTGCTGATGTAAAGAATGTTGTGTCACTATATCTGTAATGATTGATTTAATACTCTTGTAGTGGCCTCTAAAACTCAACTGTAAATGGCGAAATATTTAATTTAATGGAGACTAGGGGTGAAATTTCTAGGTAGACTAAGGAGGTACGTTACAACTGTTATCAAAGGATACGTTCAAACACTAAGGCCTATTATGCACTAATCCACCTCTGTCGTGTTTCATCTACAGGTCTTTTTTTTTAATTACAAAAATCCTTATAACAAGGACGAAGCTCGAATTAATACATGCAGGCTGATTTAGCTGAGTTAAGCAAACAAAATTAAAATTTTACACATAATAAGAAGACGTTGACTTATTTTATCCATAACTCACTTAATGGGATTAAATGATTATAAATTATCTTACCCTAAATCAAGATTTTGCAAACAAAATATAAATCAGCTATGTATCGAGAAATTGGAAAGAAATTTATGGACAAGAATGAAAAGCGAGTGTGATGATAAGGATGCGGTTGGACTTGGAGTTTTGGGAGAGAAACTAATGCTTAGAAGAGGAAAAAGGGCCAATTTAGTAGAAAATCGGGGAGAAACAAGTAGCTTCCCAGTACTGATTCAATCAAGATATATCCAGAACTATTTTCTCTCCTTTCAGGTAATTATACAACTCTATAAATGGTCTGAATTTATGTTTCATAGACTATGATCCTATATTGGAATTTCCTGCACTAGTTTAACTTATCGCCAATTTATTACAATGCTAGATACATCTTTTATTTAGTACATTTAATAACTATGCTTTTATTTTTTGATCAGTACATATTCAAAAAAATTCACAATGTTTAAGCTCTACATTATACAGACATTAGGTCAAGCCACATATTAGTGACAATACATAACATGCTCGTATTGAAGTTTCAGGAAAATATATTAATAAAAACTTAGCTTAGAGTTGTGTCTAAAGTCTGCAAGAACAAGGCTTGTCTAATTATAACATTGCCAAATCATCGGTATGCAATAATAGAGTTATGCAGAAACTACACTACCACTCCATGAAGCCCTGAAATTAGTTTCGTGGAGGATGACTCGTAAGAATATTGTTAAATGATAACTAGGTCATGGTCGACTATTTGCCGTTCAGAAATGCATCTTATAGATAAAGAAGTGCATGGATCACTAGCCATTTCTATTGAGATAATGATCTAATATCTCGAATGAAGTCTGTTATATATTATAATCGACAGGTAAAATAAGTGGCCTCACCCATAATTCTGCAATGCCCAAATAAAATCCGATTTAGACATAATGAGACATGCATGATGAGTATGGGATTTTTTAAAAACTTTGAGGGGAATATCCATTTTTTAATTATGACAGGTCAACACATCAAGTGGAAATTCATTTTGGGATGATTGACCGCTCCATCATAACACATTAATAAATGAGTATATTCATTGACCTTGTCCTAGTTAAAATAAGATTATGCATTAGAGAGGAGACACATATGAATCCGCCCCTATAATTAACGATTCCATGCATTCACCCACTATTCTATAGATGCAGGTTGTTAGTGTGTTATTCTGTATCACTCCATAACTGGACAAGATAGGACTTATAGATCTTGCTTAACACGATCGCAGTACTAAGTCTTTTTTCCGATAATCCTCAGTCTGAAGGTTAGCATCAAGTGATTAGACATCTTGCAACTGAGTATGTAGCATGAATGTTCATTCTCTTAGGTAGATCATCCAACATGAAATAACCATTGTAGAGTTGTAGGTACAAGCTAAGCATTGGTTGTCCTTCTCAATGGAATGCTTTATTCCCCATGCATTGTTAAAAGAAAAGAAGGAAAAGGTAGTGTTTCTCCAGGAATAGTGGTTAAGCAGCAGCACATTCCAAGGCACAAAAGAAAAAAAAATCATGCAACTAGGGAAATTCATCGTCACCTCTCCAATCATTCATTGATGTGAAGGTGATTGCTAGAGGATAGAGTTACCCTAGAATGATCAGAGAATGGTAAGAACAACCAATAAATTTAAAAAACAACATATGGTTTCTATAATATAGATGAATTTATCTAAAAGGGTATGAGTATCGCAATTTATGAGATAATATCAAACTCTAACTGCCATTGTCACATAAGCCTTTCCAAAGAGAGGGCGGCAAGGTTTAGTATTATTTTAAGGAAAAAGTATGGAAAAGCAATATCTTTCCATTCAGGCCAACAATGAAATAAAGAAAAGGCTGCTAAAGCAAAATGATTACTATAAAATTCCACAATATTTGTCTTCCTTGGCTTTTAAAGTATCACTACATGGAAAAAAATGTCATACTGTTCTTTTCTTTGTGCCAATCTAATTGGTTTCCTGCCAATTCACAGAAACGATTATGTTATGAATTCACAAATCCTTCATCTCTAGGAAAATAAATTCAAAAGAATAAGCGTTATCCTGACCTTCCTGTGTCAACATATTTTTTTTCCTATATAGGGAAGGCGACATAGAGTTTGGGATCAACACATTGTGTTATGGTTTTCAAACCCCACACAAAGAACGACACACATTGTCTTAACGATTGAATGTTTATCATTTTGATGTGTTGTGGCTGGCAATATTTGCACCTAGTAGGGTTATCATAATCTACATGAGGTGAGCATCAATACACCATTAATGTTGCACACCCAAGTTCATGTGTACATATATGTCTTGTGTTAGAAAAATAAACTGTGGTGGGTAACAGGTTTTGTGAAATTTCTAAGTGATATGACTGTCAAGTGACAGATTTAATGATTGTTGTAGCATGATATCAAAGAAGGTAGTTTTGTTTTTATTTTAATTTTCCAAACAGACCATAATGCATGTCTTTTACTCTAGACCAGTAGTTGTCTTTTTCCTCGTGTCAGAGGGTCTCACAGCATTCCAAAGGGCGGAAGCCACACTATAGGTGAGGGATCGGGTGGAGTATAATTCATCAAGCACCAACCTGCAATGATGTGTTGAGGAGAAGGGTTAGTGCATGTAGGAACTATTGTCGAACAATGATGCCCAATATAGGCTCGCAACAGGTAGTAGAGCATTAAATTTTTATTAAAATGAATAAGTCTTTGTAGGGTCATTATACATTGATGATGATATATATATATATAATTATATATATATATATATATACATAATTTTTATTTTTTTTTTTGATTGACTATATTACACTGTGAACGTTTTTATTTGAATATAAACAGGTTTTGTATTTACCCTTGAAACGTATTTTCATAAATATTTTTGGATTCGCTAATTAAATGGAAATTTCGAGTTGTTTTGAGGAAGAGAAATGCAGAGTATGGTTGTGCTCTCAACGGTACCTCATTTATTTTTTTACATGAGTAATGCACTAGTTAGCGGGTAGGTGAGCTTGGGGGATTCAACCTTCAGACCTATGAATGAGGGAATCACCATGGTTACTATTCTAAATGTGGAAACATGCACACACCCCACCCATCTATTCAATGCCTTGGCGCTTCCCGCATCAGATTGATTGCTTCATTGTTTGGTGGTTGTTGGAGTT
>APFE030250326.1:22359-32603 GCA_000404065.3 Pinus taeda | reverse complement strand
TATATATCTCAGAAATATGCAGCCTTTCAATGTAAACCTTAAGAGAGTTGAACTTTACCCTGATATCAATTTTAGGTAAGGTTGGTCGAACTCACTCACAAACTTCTTTAGAATTGAACCAATACTAAATTATTGACACTGTACTATCTTCAAAGAAGACTTCTCTCGATATGTGACCTAGATGGCGTAAAGTTTAAAGGGATTCCTTAAAAATATTCCCATAATGCCACAAAAAGGAAACATTTAGAGCCATTATCTCACAAGGATTGCACATTTTACAAAATGAATAGAAGCCACCGATTTCTTGACAACAAAAATGATTTGATATAATAATATTTTATATATAGTGGATTAGCATATATATGTTATTATTTCCACATTCCCTTAAATAAATCATTTTAATATTTAGATTCAACCTTAAGGAATCCTAATTTCCTTTGATTGCAATTAATTGATATGATATTCTCATGCTTGAGAGTCATCTTCCAAATTATTTTAAGATTTATGTTCAATCCTTTATGGCTTCTGGGTTATTTTCTTATAAAAATTTTATAACCAACCCATGAGTGAAACCTCTTGTATAGGATATAATTTAAAGCCCTCATTCCTATCTTATACAGGTGAATTGGCTCGTAGGACGCATTATTTGAATTTATGCTCAAAGACCATTTGTCACACACCCCTTGAGCCTCATTTGACAATTACCTACTAGACTTCCATTGCTTATTTTTGCTTGGGTTACGGTTAGATTCAAATAGTTGTCACAAGTATTACATGCACAAATATTTATCATGTATTCTACTCATATTATTCAAATTTCGACAACATCAAAGTAGTGAGCCATACCCCTTGGACACAATACTACAAGCTCCTTTCATGCTTTACTGGATTCATGATGTTGACTCTTAGGTTCAATAAATAAAACCTTAATACAAGCTTCCAAATCAACCATTATGCACGTATTATGAATCCGAGGAAGGCTCAACCATGGTCATTCCACATGACAAGATTATGCATAAAGACTTACTTCCTTTGCTACCTCAGTATCAGCATAGATGGAAACCTCAATATAAATATACGAAACCTAGTATTGCCCATAACGTAATCACAGTACTACCGCCATAGTCGCATGTAATGTTAACATATGTATCTTATGTGATATGCACAATTAATTTAAAGAACAACGTTGGATGCATAATGCATATCATAGATAACCTGAACCATAGCTCATATAGTTTTAAGCCTTAAACAGAGTTACCCAATTTACATAACTATTTAAAGCATGATTGTTCACTATCTTAAACAAAAGATACCATAGCACCAATACTGCATAAGATCCACATATTATTTTTCTTTACAAATCTTAACTCGGATTGAATTTAAATGCAATGGTTGTCACATGCACTCAGATATAATCATCTCATTCGCACAACTAACATAGGCAAGTTTATGCATAGAGGTCACATGCCTATTATTCAATTAATTTATATGCAATAAAAACCTAACCAATTTCTCTTATGTGCTTTAGAATTGACAATATAGAGAGTAAGAGGCAACATATAAACATCCCATGCAAACAAGATTATCTAAAAGGATGTCACTTGGGAAACCAAGCACCACCACCCAACCTAGAACTGCTTGATTACAGTTCACTCCTGAGTCTAGAGTTCTTTCCATGGATCAACTACCTTGTGTTGATCTCTTCAATGGCTATTTGATGCCCTATTTCCTTATATGGTTTCCATTAGCGGGGTTCCACTTTTATGGATATTTTTTATTGATTTGCCTAGTCTTTTCCAAGACTATATCACCTTTATCTCCCCCGAGGCTTTTCCTCGTAAAAGATTGCTTTTATTTTGTGCAAGGATTTTATTTTTTTCTTAACTTAGAATCTTTTTCAAGCTAAGTAGCTTAATAGATATTTATCTCCAATCCATTAATATTATATAGAAGTTTTACAATGAAAAAATTATCCCTTCCCATTCACCAATAAGATTTAGAAATAAATGTATCTTTTTGTGTCTAGCTTTCCTAAATAATTAAATAATTGTTTTTATTTCCTAAAGTATTTACTTTTCTTATTACACATCTAACTCATCAAATAACTCATCCAACCTATAGTTAGAAAAATTTTACATACAATAGAAACGTGTTATGTTAACACCATAGTAATATATCAATGCATTAATATCGATCCTGCCACATTATAATTATAATGTTAGGTTGCAAAATATTAACCTTGAGCGAGAGAATGAATATATCAACCAAACGGTCATTGGTGAGTGTGATTGTTGTAGTTTACTTCAACATGAATCGAACAATGCATGAGTGCCTCACGGCCGACTATCATCGTTCTCGGCAGCCACGTTTACAAAGTCTTTTTGCCCATTGTATTTAATATCGAGGGAATTAATTAAATTGCTATCATCGGATTTACTGTCCTTGGTTGCAGTTAAGTGAGTATATGAGGAGATAGAGCTATTAAGAATATCGTTTGTGTCATTTTTATTATTGTTATTAATAATAATGGTGGATGCTAGGAGAGAGAATTAATAAATTTTAAAATTTATATTTTTTTTAATGACAAAGTAGAATGGAATTTAAATTGCAATTTTTTCATCAGCTTTGAAATATTAATTTTTATTTATTAAAAATATAATAATTTTCTTTTATAAGTTCAAAAAATCTATATATTTTATCATTTTTATCAATTGAAAATAATTTAATTTTAATATTAAGATCAAAAATGAATAATTTTGACCATTTAAATAGTATTATTATGTGAAATATTAATAAGGTTTAATAAGGCAATATTAATAGTTTTTAATTTTAGATTGAAATTAATGTAAGTTAATAGGTTAATTTTGATACCTTAATATATATATAGAATATTTAATTATTATTAATATTAATATTGATTTTTTATTAATTAATATTATTATTAAAAACAAAATATTTCCGAAAAAATCACATAGGAGTAATATCCTCTATGCGTTTGGAACCAACCATTGTAGTTCATCTTCATGACAAGATGATGAATAAGATCCACTCAAATAAAATAAATACATGAAGAGAGGAGCTAACCGCTATATTTGAACAAATATAGCCGTTACTTGAAATTATGTCTCTACATTGCTCTCTATTTAATCCCTTGCCTCATGTGGTCTTGATGATGAACCACACTTGTTGGTTCGAAACACATCAGCCACAAAATCCTCTCATGTGATTTCTAGTGAAAGACTTTGTTTAATTCATTATGGATCACAAAAGCTTGAATATAGAAATAATAATTTTTTGGAAAGTTTGAATTTCAAATAACAACAAATTAAATAATATTTATATTATAATAGAATTTGATATTACTATGGAGTTACTATTAGAGATTCTAATTTTAATAAATAAATAAATTGAGTGACTAAGATGTTAAAAACCTAATGAAGAAATTGTTTGTGGAGTAATTGTACAATATATTCTCAACACAAAGTATTCATCCTATACATTCTATATACAATATATAAGAACAATCCATCAATAACATAATTCACACATTTACTTCTACAATAACTACATAATTATGAATACTATTAAGATTATCAGTGAGTGCAAGATCCGCCCACCACTACTCCAATGCTGCAAATATATGTCTTGCAGCACTGAACCACCCAACCTTGAATCACGTCTCATTCCCCCTAAGCTATGATAAATTGAGCTATGATAACTTGTGAGGCCTCCCTAACCTCTACTCAGCCTTGATAATGTTTATTTAAGATCATCTTGCTCACATAATTTTCCTTCCCCTTAGCCTAGGCTTTTCATTTATTTTTACTAAAAGAAAAAGTTTGGTTTTCTCCATGCAGCACTTTTACCCTCGGTCTTTATATCCCACCAAGATATAATATATATCCATACATTTTAAATTTGGGAAAATCAATTTGAATTTGATTCTTCTCGAATTCTAGAAAGTTTAATCTACTTTGCTGTCACTCATCATGATTTCCATAAATAAAACCAACAACTTTATTTATTAATTTAAAAATTATATTCCAAAGATAATCGATTTGTCCCCATCCTAGTAAAATTAGTAGTAATAGTAACAATCAAACAACTAATTATTTTAATTACAACTCGGGTGTTACGTCTTCTTCACTTCTAATTTTCTGGTCTCCACTATCGCTTTAGTGGCTTCCTCACTCTTCCCTTTGACATCAATGGAATAGGTTGGTCTAATCAATTTGAAAACACCATACTGACACTATTAAATACATCATGCTAGTACTAATACGCAAGGCTCATACCAAAATTGTTTCTAATGAAACATGATTAGGTGCCAACATCATTACAAATAGTGATGAGGAAATGAAGCAAATATTGCCACATGCAACCAACATTCCTTGCCGCAAACACCATGCACTTCTTCATGTTGGTCATGCTCCCTTTAAAGATATAATTGGGGTTGTGAACACCCAAACCATGTTGTTTTCTGATAGGATTTACTATTTTCCTTGCCCCCTTCCCAAATGTAGGAGGCCCCAAAATAGATGAAGACTTCCTCCAACTATGACCAAATGAAAGTACACGGCATCATAAGCATAGTATATTGCTATAACGATGAAGTAAAATGTTGCTATAATGGGATTAGAAATCCCACTCATGGCTGCAAAACATTCAAGATGACTGTCTCTAATGCATGCTTGACTATAGAAACACTCTACCATTAGAAAAATGGTAAATGTGAGATACTACAATTATAATTCATGAAATACAAGGCTATAGAAATGATATTGGAAGACCATACCTGGATGATATATGGCTGATCTTTATGCATGGGTATCAACAACCAATGGACATGAATGATTATGCAAAGATTCATGGCTCTTTTCTATGCATGCAGAGACCAAGTGACTACACAACTAAAGTGATATAAGAAATAATTTACATGGCTATATATCGAAGATACGAGTGATTTACATGGGTGATATATACTCATTGATATGAATTTCGAACTAAGTGACTCACTCTCCCAAGTAAGGGCTACTCAAGCAAGAACTCGGTGATGAGAATGATAAAAAACATAAGTAAATGGATGCTGCATCACTACAACCAAGGGTGCTTATAAGGATGAAGTAAAATGACCATTCACTCATAAATATAATGAATGCATAAAATATTAAAGACACGAGTGAAAAACATCATAGAAATAATATGAAAGCCTTGAAACCCTAATGCATGCACAACTTCCTGAGAGCTCATTATACCTTATTTTCTTCTTGTTGGTAGTGTGGACTTGATCATGCTAGTAGGCTCTTCGCCACACCATGTTGATGTTGCTATTCAAAATCATGCTTCCTCCATGCTTCTACTTCTATAATGCTACCATGAGCTCCCCCTCATGCTATGCATGCCTAACATGTACTTTTTTAGTCTTTTTGAGTAAATATAACAATAATAGACTATATTGGGGACTAGTTGGTTCTACCCAGGATTTAATTTAATTTATTGTCGTGTAGGACCAAGTAGTTGATGTTTCATATATTCCAAAGCTATGTTGGAATCTCCCCACTCGAATATTTTTATGTCAACTTCAATAACATAGTTCGCAATGAAGAGGCCTCTAAGAACAACCCATGGACATTTCCAAAAGGCTTATAATGAAACACATATAGGATAATAATATTTGTCATGTTTGACAAAGAGAAGGGAAAATGGCTTCAAATCTCATTCTTACTCACACGAATATGATCTATTCTCATTAAATTTCAAAAGGATGTGGGAATTTCACCAACAAGTTGATGGCCTTTTATGTTGATTGTAAGTTATGTTTAGATTCACTAAGCTACTAATACCTCCTAAAGTACTAGTAGTTAGGCCGTTGATCTAATTGAATGCCATGAATATCCCTTGAATATTGAAAAACTCTCCCAACACTATTGCTATCTCTCAAGTAGCGTACTTAAGGGAGAGGTCATGTGTAGTCAAATTTCTCAAGCACTAAAGTTATGTGGTCACATTCCTTGTAATCCTATTATTGCTAAGAATAAAACCTACAACCACAATTCAATTTCCAATTTCTTCGAGTATGGGTCCTCAAAGTATATTCCATGACACATCAAAGAGTCCATGATGCTACACAAAGGTTGAATACAACATTGTAATATGTTGGGAATATGATGATATTAGAGTAGGGATAAATCGTGATATCTAGTTGTGGAGGTGATCTACAAAAACCATGGGAATTACTCCAATGATATGATTATTTTCCAAATCAACAGTGATGAGACTAATGTATTGGAAAATTTCTAAAGACTTTCTCCTAGCAAAGAATTATCATTGAGCGAAAGTAAAGTCTACTAATTTCCCTAGTTATTTAGCCTTCTATATTGTTAAAACTAACAATAAATGAGTGCAATGAACTTTTTTATTAATATGGGGAGAAAGTCTTCCAATAAGAAAACATTTTCTACACTTAACTCTAACTCCATGAGGGTGTTTCAATTCCATATTTTTTAGAGGTTTGGGCTTGTGAAGTCTTTCATATCCACATCCGAAACCATCAATGGAAGCTCCTTACACGATGAGCAATTCTACCACTTACCATACCATTTGTTAATATATGTTGTGTGAGGTTCTTGTAGTTGATGTAGGTGTTTCCAATGGCACCCTACAAGAAAGGTGTTTTCAATCTCACTAAGGGCTTAGACATTGTAAATATCTAAAGGAATGTATCCTATTAATTGATTGTGGCTAAGTCTAAAATTATTTGTAGAAGTGAAATTTCCAAACTATAGATGAATGAGCCCACTATAATAGCTTTTAGTCAACATAACAGAGGTAACTATAGGTAAAGGTCAACAAAGGTAGTTTTCTCAAATAAAAAAGATAATATAAGGAAGTTCCCTTTCTATAAAAAACCTAATTAAAAAATTGAAAGGAAGTATCAAAATTCTAAGCTTTGTGCATTTTTTCCATTTGAAATACATCGTTCCATTGACTTAGGCAATTTTCATCATTTATAATTGTTAAACTTATACATTTTTAACCGCCAAAATACATCATTCCATTGAGCTATGCATTCACCATACTTAGAGTGGTGAGATATCCTAGATCTCCTACTGTTTAGGTTTAGAGAATTGTGATAAATGGTCATTTTAGATATGTCATTGGTAATGTGCCATCTAAGAGAGAGAAAAGAGTTACGGATGAATTCTTTAAGACTACTCTAGAAGAAAATTAAAAAGACTACTCTACGTGGTAAAGGCACACCATGTGACGGTGTGTTCGATGAACCGACAATTACTTCTCAACGGAGTCGGACAGGCTTTATATAAATACCCAAACCCTATATAAATTAAGGATATAGGATGGACTTCACAAGATTCGATCATAAGCATAAGCAATTTCGAGATTCTTGATATATTTCGTACCACTCGTCTGCAATCATCTTAGGAAATCTTTTAACAACATAATTGCGGAGGGAAGGGAATAATTTACCATTGATAATATGGAACCCTTTCACATCCACGACGAAAAAGATGATGATCACTACGAATCAGAAGAGATTCTAGATCTGTTGCCTCCAAGATTTAGAGAAATTAGTGACAGCTCAACGGCCACAGAAAGTTTCAATCTTATGAACAACGATTTTATAAGCCAACAAATTATTCCAACTCTTCACTCCCATCTACGGACCCTCATTCCACACGCCAGGCCCAGACTTATTGCAAATTGTTGGGGATTTATGTGGAAAAATCCCAAAAACAAACAATTCAAGCAAATAGAGGCAATGCTCTGTTTCCTTTACTCCGGGATTTTTTTGCACAGTGAAGGTTTTTAAAATTTTTTTACTGAGAACAGAGTATTGCACCACCATAAAATATTTTCTATTCATTAAAATAAAAATCACTGATACATATTCATCCTCTTTCACTCAGAGGGATTCACCAAAACATTTCAACAAAATTACTCTGTCTCCTTTGAAATTTTACACCACTTTGTGTAAAAATTTCATTTAGATTCACTGTTGTGTGAAAACAAAGATTACAAGGATTTACTGCTGTAAAAATGGCTTTTACATTTACTGTTGTAAATGTAAAAAAAAAACATTATGCACTTTGCATATTACAAAAAAAACTTCCAGCACACAAGCCATTACATGCTCTGTTCTATTTCATTTCATCTTCGCCTTCGCTCTTGCACTGCTGTGTGTTCTACTTCTTCATTTCAGAATGGTCAACACAAAACAAAACTTAACACATACTATGCGTATGCAACAACAAAACCAAAAAAAAATTACCTTGCGTATATGACCATACTCACTTAAAAAAAACATTAAAATTTAAAAACAATTACCTATGCCCATGCCTATTTTAAATTACCCATACTTCCGTGACTATGGAAAAATTAAAACTCCTACCAACATTCTATGAACTACATTAAATCACATTAATCTCTTTACATGGGTGGTCAACCAAAAATTTTGTCTTACTCCACGCAATGTTTATTTGATGCAGGCCCGTATGCATGTTGGAGCAATCAACGGTGGAGAGCAATGGAGCAGATTGGATGGCGGAGGAGATATCGGAAGAACCTTTTTAATTGACATTTACCTTCCGAGAAATTGTCAGAGGGTGATGTCACGCCTCAGCCACGCGCCAACACTTGAACTTTCTCGGAGCGCTATGTACGAAAGCCACTTCAAGCGAAAGTTGTTCCGAGAAACTTACCGGCGGTTTTATGGTTTTGCTTTGGTGGTTTTGGGCATATTAAATGCTATCCCGTTCAAGTGATGCGCGGTTGAAATTACAAATTCAACACTCGTCTTTGATTTCAACTGCTGGGCATTCGATCATACCCAGACACTTCCTCAAAAATTCAAAGCTTTTCTGATCTAGTGGCTTTGTCAAGATGTCTGCAACCTGTTCTTGAGTCCTGCAATGTTCTAGGACAATTTCTCTATTGTTCACCAATTCTCTGATGTAGTGAAATCTTGTTTCAATGTGTTTCGTTCTCTTATGAAACACTGAATTCTTTGACAATGCAATAGCTGAGCTATTGTCACAAAAAATCACTCTTGCTTTTGCCTGCTCTTGCCCTAAGATCGTCAATATCCTTCTCATCCCAACTGCTTGACATGCTGTTGCTGTAGCTGCCACATATTCAGCCTCTTCTCTAGACAATACTACAATAGACTGCTTCTTAGAAGCCCATGAAATGGCTCCTGAACCCATATGAAAAACATAACCGGAAGTTCTTTTCCGATCATCAACACTTCCAGCCCAATCACTATTAGTGTATCCAACCAAATCTGAATGTTCTGAAACATTATATAAAATTCGAAACATTTTGGTACCTTTGACATACCTCAAAATTATTTTTGCTGCCTGCCAATGTGCCTCATTTGGCCTCTCCATGAATATGGAAATTAAACAGACAACATACATAATGTCAAGCTAGTTGCTGTTAAATACATAAGGCTTCCTACAATACTCTTGTACAAACTAGGATCAAAATCCTTGCTGCTGTCCTCTCTGCTGAGTTTTAATCCCATTACTGTGGGAGTGATCACTGCCTTTCATTCTTGCATGTTAAATCTGCTCAATACTTGATTTACATATCTTGCCTGTGAGATAAAAATTCCTTTTTCATTTTGATCCACTTCTATGCCTAAGAAGTATCTCAAGAAAACCATGTCAGTCATTTCAAATTCCTCTTTCATGACTCATTTAAAATTCTTAATGAGCTGATCATCATTACCTGTGAAAATAACATCATCAACATATAAGACAATAATTAAAATTTTACCATCTTTTTCTTTGATGTAGACGGTGGGTTCTCCTTCACACTTGTCGAATTCATTATCCAATAGATATGAATCTATTCTTCTGTACCATGCTCTTGGGGCTTGCTTCAGCCCATAAAGAGATTTCTTCAATTTGCACACTTTGTGCTCTTCACCCTTCTTCTCATAGCCTAGAGGTTGTTCAACATAAACCTCTTCCTTTAACACTCCATTTAGGAATACTAACTTCACGTCCATTTGGTAGACTTTCCATTTGTTTTGTGCTGCTATGGACAACACTGCTCTCACGATTTCCATTCTTGCAACCGGTGCAAAAGTCTCCTCATAATCTCTCCCATGCTGCTGCTTGTACCCTTTGACAACCAGCCTTGCCTTGTGCCTTTCTATCTTACCTTCAGCATTGCTCTTGGTCTTGTAAACCCATTTCACTCCAATGACTTCTTTACCT
>APFE030250326.1:0-22349 GCA_000404065.3 Pinus taeda | reverse complement strand
TGTTCTTGGCCTTTCTTCTCATAGCCTAAAGGCTGTTCAATATAGACCTCCTCATTTAACACTCCATTTAGGAATGCTGACTTCACGTCCATTTGGTAAACTTTCCACTTGTTTTGTGCTGCTATGGACAACACTGCTCTCACGGTTTCCAATCTTGCAACCGGTGCGAAAGTTTCCTCATAGTCTCTCCCATACTGCTGCTTGTACCCTTTGACAACCAACCTTGCCTTGTGCCTTTCAATTTTTCCTTCAGCATTGCATTTGGTCTTATAGACCCATTTAACTCCAATGACTTCTTTACCTTTTGGTAGCTCAACCAAATCCCATGTCTTGTTTCTCTCTGTGGCATTCATTTCCTCATCCATAGCTTCTATCCATTTCCTATCTTTGATTGCATCTTCGAAATGAATAGGATCATCAACATGACAATACAAAGCAAACAAGGAATTCATTCCTTCATCATAAATGTCACTCAAGTTTCTAAATTTCTTACCTCTTTCATTCGGTGTGCAAGTGCTTGAAGATGCACTTGAACTTCCACTTTGTGGTGTGCTTGGAGAAGTACTTTCATTTCTCCTCAAGGGTTTCGCTTGTTGTCCATGTGTTGGCGCTGCTGTTTGGGGATGCACTTCAGCCACCTCTTCATCATCTTCATCATGAGACAAACAGTTTTTAACATTCACTGTTTTCTCTATGCTTCCATCCCAAGCTTTCTCCTCAATGAATTCAACATCTCTGCTGATAAAAAACTTCTTGGTAGATGGGATATACAACCTGTAAGCTTTGGATTCTTCACTGTATCCAATGAAAAGAGATTTCTCCCCTTTGCTATCCAACTTCCTCCTTAGCTGATCTGGAATGTGTGCATAGGCCACACATCCAAAAACTTTCATGTGGGTGACTCCTTGCTTTCTCCCACTCCATGCTTCTTCTGGCACTTTGTTCATCACAACTTTTATAGGACACATGTTCAAAATATACGCTGCACAATTTACAGCTTCGGCCCAATAATCATTTAGCAAATGCTTTGCCTTCAACACGCTCCTCGCCATATCCATGATGGTCCTATTCTTCCTCTCAGTAACTCCATTTTGCTGTGGGGTGTACCTTACTGTGAATTGCTTGTGAATTCCATTTTCTCTACAAAATCGTAGGAATTCTTTGGAGATATACTCACCTCCTCTATCTGTTCTCAAAACTTTGATGTGCATCCCGCTTTGGTTTTCAACAAGTGCTTTGAAATTTCGGAATTTTTCAAACACTTCACTTTTGTTTTTAAGAAAATATACCCAAGTTTTTCTTGTAAAATCATCAATAAAAGTTAGAAAATATTGGTTCCCTGCTAGTGATGGGGTTTGCATCGGTCCACATACATCTGAGTGGACAATTTCTAAGGGTGCTTTTGCCCTTATGCATTTCCCTGATGGAAAACTTTCTCTGTGTTGTTTTCCCAATACGCAGCCTTCACAAAAGCTGTCCGGTTTCTCTATCAGTGGTAATCCTCTTACCATCCCTTTTTTGCTCAACAAATTAAGACCTCCAAAGTTGAGATGTCCAAATCTCAAGTGCCACAACCAATTTTCATCTTTTGGCACACTTTGGAAAGCCTCTTGGGTAACTGCTGCAATTACCTCTTTGTTCTTCAAATCTGCCCTTATTCTGAGAGGGAACATCCTGTTCCTCGTCATCTTCACTTCAGCAATACATCTTTTGCTAGGTGCTATATCCATGATGGTGCATACATCATTCTTAAAGAAAACATTGTACCCCTTATGGACAAGTTATCCAATACTCAAGAGGTTACATCTCATTCCGGGGACGTAGTAGACATCTGCTATGGTTTTCCTTTCTCCTTTCTTTGTAAATATTTTTACTTCTCCTTTTCCCATAACAAAGATTTTGCTATCAGTCCCAAGTGTGACTTGTGACTTCACACCTTAATCTAGAGCAGAAAACAAAGCTAAGTTTCCTGTCATATGGTTGCTACAACTGAAATCTAAGAACCATATATCTTCACTATTTGTTTCAGCCATGTTACAAGCTAATAAAACATTATTTTGGCTGATATTTTCTCTAGTGATATTTGCACTAGAACTACTACTCATATCATGTTGTTTCTTCCTACATTCGTTGGCATAATGCCCATATTTTTTACAATAATAACATTGGACATTGGATTTTTCATACCTCTGTCCTTGAGCATGATGTTGTCCTCTTTGTTGGCTGCTGCCTTGGCCTTGACTCTGATCTGAATTGCTGCCTCTTCCTTGAGCATTTGCTGGACTGTTCCTTCCACCTCTGTTCTGGCTTCTGCCTCTTCCTCTCTTGTTTCCTTTGCCTTGACCTCTTCCTCTTCCAAAGGACATCTGGGTCTTGAAGGCTTGCTCTAAAGATGAGTTTTCATTTCTACTCAACCTCTGCTCATGAGTTACCAGTGATGCATGAAGTTCATCAACTGAAAAGTTTGAGAGATCCTTTGTCTCTTCAATGGTGGTAACAATAGCATCAAACTTTGAGGGTAATACCTTCAATATTTTCTCCACAATCCTCCTTTCTTCAATGGTTTCTCCATGAGTCCTCATCTATGTGATCAGACCAATTACATGTGTGAAGAATGATTCAATGTTGTATGACTCTTTCATGCATAGATTCTCAAAATCTCTCCTCAGCAACTGTAGTTTTGTTGTCTTCACTTTCTCCATGCCTTGATAGGTTGTCTTGAGGGTTTTCCATGCTTCTTTGGATGTCTTAGCTGCTGCTATCTTTGGAAACACACTCTGGTCCACTGCTTGATACAAAAATACAAGGGCTTTTGAGTCCTTCTTCCTATTGCTCTTCAGCAGATCCTTCTCTACTGGAGTTAATCTATTAAACTCATTTTCATCTCCTGGTTCTTCAAAACTATCTTGAACTAATTCCCATAAATCTTGACAGGAAAACAGGGCTCTCATGGTTATTGCCCAATAGTCATAGTTTTTCCCATTAAACTGTGGGAGCTGGGTGTTAAACATACCCATACCAGTGCTTGTGCTGGCCATTCCTTGCATCCTTAGTTATGCTTCAATTTCTTGACTGTGTATTTTAAAACAACTGACTGCTTCTTTAGCAACACATAAAAAACTTTGTGAAATACCTGAGTATTTTCTTGACTGAGCCTTCACTCTGCTCGAGAAGATCTACTGCTGCAACAAAAGACTCCCCCCTTCAGCTTCTTTGTCACCTTCAAAGAGCCTAAGCCTACTCTGATACCACTGTTGGGGATTTTTCTGGGAAAATCCCAAAAACAAACAATTCAAGCACACAAAGGCAATGCTCTGTTTCCTTTAATCCAGCATCTTTTTGCACAGGGAAGCTTTTAAATTTTTTTTTATTGAGAACAGAGTATTGCACCACCATAAAAGATTTTCTATTCATTAAAATAAAAGTCACTGATACATATTCATCCTCTTTCACTCAGAGGGATTCACCAAAACATTCCAACAAAATTACTCTGTCTCCTTTGAAATTTTACACCACTTTGTGTAAAAAATTCATTTAAATTCACTGCTGTGTGAAAACAAAGATTACAAGGATTTACTGCTGTAAAAATGGCTTTTACATTTACTATTGCAAATGTAAAAAAAAAAACATTATGCACTTTGCATATTAAAAAAAAAACTTCAGCACACAAGCCATTACATGCTCTGTTCTATTTCATTTCATCTTCGCCTTCGCTCCTGCACTGTTGTGCGTTCTACTTCTTCATTTCAAAATTGTCAACACAAAACAAAACTTAACACATAATATGCGTATGCAACAACAAAACAAAAAAAAAAATTACCTTGCGTATATGACCATACTCCTGTAAAAAAAACATTAAAATTTAAAAACAATTACCTATGCCCATGCCTATTTTAAATTACCCATACTTCCGTAACTATGGAAAAATTAAAACTCCTACCAACATTCTACGAACTACATTAAATCACACTAATCTCTTTAACTGGGCGGTCAACCAAAAATTTTGTCTTACTCCACGCAATGTTAATTTGATGCAGGCCCATATGCATGTTGGAGCAATCGAGGGTGGAGAGCGATGGAGCAGATCGGATGGTGGAGGAGATATCGAAAGAATCTTTTTAATTGAAATTTACCTTCCGAGAAATTGTCAGAGGGTGATGTCACGCCTCAGCCACGCGTCAACACTTGAACTTTCTCGGAGCGCCTATGTACGAAAACCAATTCACTCGAAAGCTGTTCCGAGAAACTTACCGGAGGTTTTATGGTTTTGCTTTGGTGGTTTTGGGCGTATTAAATGCTGGCCCGTTCAAGTGATGCGCGATTGAAATTAAAAATTCAACACAAATAGACTTCGACATTTGGTTGACTCAGCGCCTCCGTCACCAAGAGAATGCAGTCTTCTGTTCCATGTGATTCCAAAGGAGCCGTATGCAATTGAGGAAATGAAATTTATCAATTGTGCCATTAGAGACAAGAGGTTGTCACCCTTCCCTCGTCACGAGTTCACGACTTTAACTATCCCACAATGGACGCGAGGAGAATCCTTCAGCGGACAGCCCTATGCTCGATCCTTTGTGGAAGCGATCGGACATAAAATTATTTTCTGGAAACGGTGGCGGCGGCATCATCTCTGTTACATTCTAAATGCACACCATAATTCCGATAGGGCTTTCAGGGCACTGGATACATCCACAGTACATCAACAACTCCCATTCCACCGTTCGCAATGGATTACGAAGGCAATAGTAGGGGATCGACTGATAGTGTTGTTGTCGACTGCAAATGGCGCATTCATGTTGTCTTTAGACGTAAAGACTGAAAGATGGTCAGTTCTTCCAGAGTGTCCACAGGAGTTGAACAGGGATCTTACACCCATCCTGTGGCAAGGAAAACTGTATTTAGTAGATATTAATAGCTGGGTAAATACAGGCACCAATGATAACACCCAAGTCGTTCCCATGCACTTCCATTTTCAAAGGAACATGTGGGTAATTGGAGGCGAAGAGAACACACATTTTGCTCTGAGTTTCATGAGTTTCTTTCCCAGATATAAGTCTCCTAGATTTGAATTTTGAAGCGAGCGAAAACTAGTTAGAGTGGATAACGGAAGATGTATGATATCCTCCAAGTCTGGTACATTGTATGCAATATCTCACGCCCCAGAAAATGTGTACGATATGGGGGATTCTGATGAGTATCCCATTTCGAATATTTACTTCATTGATGACTTGATGCGTGGATGGAGGCAAATTGAGTGCCGCAAAAGTGAGCATACTCTCCAAGTTGATCCATTCAAACTCACAAAGCTGCGAGGTGATCTTCCTCAAGGTGAATATCTACATATCAAAATGAACTGTTGGGAAATAAATGAGCACGATAGATTGCTAGTTGTTCTACAATCTTTAAATTTGGTGGACGGTCTGTGGGCAAGGTATGCTTTGCGGATATTCAACAAGGAAGATGGTGTTAAAAATAATGGTCAGGAAGATTTGAGTAGGCCTGTTTTAGAAAATGTTTGGGATATTTCTCTCTTGAAATTTGAAAATTGACGTGGTAAATTTTAAAATTGATTTATTCAAATATATCTTTTTATATTTTTTAAACTATTATATTATTATTTTAAATATATTATATATATTTATTTTTGTATATTATATATATATATATAATATATATATATATATATATATATAACTATGTGATAATATAATAAAATTTCATATTTTTTAAGAAATTATAATAGAGAATATGTGTTTGTATTGTTTGAATAATGAAATAACTAAAAATGCATTTATATAGAAAATTGTGTTAGGGAAAAATATTCAACACAATTAGTTCTGTATTTTTGTAAGATTAAAATAGGACTAACAATATAAAACACTATTAATGAATCTAATGGGAATATAAGTATTATTCATAATGATAACTGATAAGTTGAATCTTACTTTAGAAGCTTTACAAGTGATAGAGAACCCTATGAGGAACCCACCTTTTAATGGTGTTTTATGACTGTTTTTTCTACAAGAATACATTTAAAAGTAGGATAAAGAGAACTTTCAATTATTTTGATAATTAGAATGATTTTTGTAATATGTTATAATTGATGTTCTAATTAGAACGTTTTTTTAAATATGTTATAATTTAGGGTCTAATTAGAATGATTTTTTTAATATGTTATAATTGACTCTATTTTAGCTACCATTTTAAAAGAAAAAGGAAAACAAATCCATATGCTTTCAACTAATTAATGTAACTCGGAGGGAGGAGCATCAAGTATGATGTACTAAAATTCAACTTCAACTAAAATTCATTTAATTGTCGATGATTCACCATTACCTATGTCATGCATAAGGAAGCTTCATACTCTTGCATGTTGCATAGAGAACTAATGGTTCAATGTGGCATTTAGATATTCAGATTTTAATCATTCCTCCTAGCCTTATTAGCTATAGAAAAGATCAACTTTTATTTCAATTATGATGGGATAGCAATATCAAGGAGTTCTAATAAATGCATTGTAACCCTTTCTCCTAGTTGTGTCATAATGACTAAGGGTTGATATAAAGAATATTGTATCATTGTATCTATAATGATTGATATAATACTCTTGTAATGGCCACTAAAACTCAGTTGTAAATGAAGAAATCTTTAGTTTAATGGAGCCTAGGGGTGAATTTCCGACTAGACTAAGGCGGTACATTACATTTGAATTCTCCTGAGCTTCATGAAAATGGATGTTGATAGTGTCTCTTGCATTAATAGAAGGAATTAGAACCATTACTACTCCTAGAGAGTTAGTCACTCCCATTTCATTCTCGAAAGATAGAGTTTATTGGAAAGACAAATCTATTGTTAAGTTGATGTTTCCACAAATAATATATATCGTGACACTTCTATACAGCAAGATATTTATGGGATAATGTTTGGTGAGTAGCTCTTATGTTAAGAGATATTCCATACATCAAACTTACTAAAAGTGTACATACTAGAAGTTTTACCTATGCTAGTTAAAAAGTATAATATATATATATATATATAATATATATATATACTAATACTATACATACATATATATATATATAATATATATATATATATATAATATATTATATATAATATAACATTTCTAGTAAAATTTGAAGGCTTAAGCATCTAACATAAATACAAAATGGTACTGAAAATAAATGACTAAAGGAACTTTCCATAGTTCAAGAGACAACTTTCTACTAGGATCATGTGGGGCACATATTCATCAATAAAACGCCTACTCAAATATCTCATAAAAATTCTAAAAAAAAATTGTTAAATTAATCAACTCCAAGTATTTCATTAATAAATAGAAAATGGCTACAAAATTGTATAGTTTGATAAATGTCATGCCAAGAGATAGTAAGGTTTAATTTTTTAGAAACAATAAATAGCCATATAAATATGAGAAAAGCTAGCCAATTCCTAAGCTCATTAATATGCATCAAATTAAGGGTGTTGCTTCAAATTAAAGATCATGTGTTTCACACACCACCTAGTGGTTGTTGGTTACACGTTGGTTATCCCTCGAAAGACACAAATTAATTTTGATTAAATTTACTTAGACTAATATTGATTTTTATAATATTCTGTCATGCCCACAAGGGCACATAACCTTTTTTGTATTTTCTTTCCATTGTATAAAAATAAATTAGTTAAGCTAATAAATTTATACTAAAAAAATGATTAGGCATTAATATTCTCTCGGACTATATACTATTTTGTATACATTTTCCTCTATTTTAGTTAATATTATATTTTGAAAACATAGAACCACTTTAATATAATAAATTTTGTCAACATTTTCAAAATTTTGATAAATTAAAAGCAATCCAAGTAATTCACTACCAAGTTAGTAAAACAAATTGATAAACAAATTAACAATATCGAAAAAGGCATCCACTTTTTATTTGCTTATGTGAAGTTTCCCTACCTAGTTAGTAGAAAAATTTGATAAATAAATTTTCAATATCGGACAAGTAATCTACTTTTTATTTCCTTATTCGATGTTTGCATTGCGTAAAAGAATCTATTAAATTTAATTATATATAAATGATTATATAATATTTAAACTATTATGTTTTTAAGTATAGTTTTTTTATAATTTAATATGAAAAC
This sequence comes from Pinus taeda, assembly GCA_000404065.3. NCBI lineage: Eukaryota > Viridiplantae > Streptophyta > Pinopsida > Pinales > Pinaceae > Pinus > Pinus taeda. Next base: position 14,204 of record APFE030250326.1, on the reverse strand, counting down.
TTAATATATAACATAAAAATAAATTATAATTTAGTACATAGCATAAATTAAATGAATGACCCAAGCGTTAGCTTAATTGTTGATCTTTTCTTTTCTCTAGAAGCACCTTTCTATTGAGAGGTTGTGAGGTTAATTATCCTTGACATTCTTGGGGTTACACTTCATTAATGAGTGAGTGGGAATTGGTCCCTTCAAGTGGATCGGTTGGGAATAATGTATAAGTAAAGAGAAGATTGTGTTTTGGTAAGCGGCCATCTACACCCTATGGTTGTGCATGTAACTGAGGAAGTTGATAATTGATGTTTACCAAGAAAGAAAAATATTGTATCAACAAAGATCACATTTGTCCATGGATTTTGGTGTATGTGGGAAGGATTCTCTACAATCTTCCTCACAATTTGGATTTCTTACATCGCCCATAGATTGGACATGGGTGTGATTTTATGGAATAATATGCATCAATGAGGAGTTGTTTGATGATTGTTTGTGGGAAATACTAGTGAAGTTGTAAGGAGTGATGAAAAAGAACAACTATAACCTCCTTTGCATGTTTTGGATTTTTCGTCAATTCATTTAACGGTGGTGCCACTATGCATAGGCAGGGCCTCTAATGCTATAACTTTTAGCTACTAGTTTTTTTTGTGGCATCAACTCAAACTTCTCTCAAATTATAGGTTTGAATATCCTCCATATTCTATATTATTGAGTCAAATATGGAGGAAACCTTGAAACACCACATTGAGAACATACTTGACATCTATGAAATTAATCAATGCTTTTTAATTGAAATGAAGTTTCTTCAGGACTCCTCCTAGATGAAGGACATTGGCATCATGTGGAATTCTACCATTATTTTTAATTTGAGGCTATATGGTGAAGTTGGAGGTGCACCGAGATCCAAAAATTTATGTGGATTTGTCTCTTACAAGAATAATGTGCAAGGGATAGGCTTGATACCTAAAGATCCACATCACACCATCCATTGACCTTCTGTTGTAGAATAAATAAAATAAATCGGTGGCACGGAGGCAAACCTACCAGAGGCAACCCACCTTTAATTTACTCTCCAATATATAGTTGTGATATTGAGGTTCAATTATTTCTAGTCTATATTTGAGGTTTTAAATCGATGAGTATTAATGAGTCTATATTACAAGTAGTCAGTGTAATGATACAAATTAATGTATAACAACTTTGGTTAGATTCGTTTGTTTATTTTTAATTTTGATTGTAAGTCTACATGCACACTACATATCCTAAGGTTTTTAGAACCATTCTATTTTTATTATTCATACGTTTTATGATTTTATACTAACTACCCACCCTTTGCATTCAAGCCTTCAGCCCCATCCTTGGTCATTAACGCTCGACCGAGGACGTTACACATTTACATGTGGGCATTCACTATGGAGTAATACACGTTTTTCCTATTTTGGATGAGTTGGCACTCTATGTGCTCTCGCTCTCACCAGATGACTCACACCATGTTGACTACCTGTTAGAAATCCATTTGGGCACATCAACCCTGACTTACAGATCAATACTATTAGGGCCCATCAAACCCTAATTTAGTTGTTAGATGCACTAAATGAAGTCAACCATCAGAATGCCTCCTTCCCAAGAGATTCCATGACTAAAATAATCCCAAAACTACCTCAGCGCAGGCAAGCCTTTATCACGGTGCACTGCAGTGTAGCCTAGTATACTGCCAGGGTGCATTGCATCACACTTGGGCCCTCTTTGCACAATGCTAGGATAATTTGAGCAAAATATGCATTGGGGTTTGGAATATCCTTATCCATAGGATGTCTCTATAAGTTTTCCAAGGCTATCCACTCCTTTGGGCTCTAAATTGGATGAGGGAGGGAGTTAAGGAACATCAATGCCTTTATTCCTTCCTCCATGGAACTAGATCCTATGTTTGGGAGGGCATTCATTATCAGCATATATATATATATATATATATATCATAAACATGTAGTCTTTCAATGTAAACCTTAAGAGAGGCAAACTTTACCCTGATATCAATTTTACGTAAGGTTGGCCAAATTCCTTCACAAACTTCTTTAGAATTTACCCAATACTAAATTATTGACAGTGTACTATCTTCAAGGAAGACTTATCTCGATATATTACCTAGATGGGGTAAAATTAAAGGGATTCCTTAAAAATATTCCCACAATGCCACAAAAAGCAAAAATTTATAGCCATTATCTTACAAGGACTGCACATTTTTCAAAATGAATAGAAACCACCCATTTCATGACAATGAAAATGATTTGATATAATAATATTTTATATATAGTGGATTAACATATATATGTTATTACTTCCAATATGATATTAGCATGATTGAGAGTCGTCCTACAAATTATTTTAAGATTTATGTTCAATCCTTTATGGCTTCTGGGTTATTTTATTATAAATTTTTTATAACCAAACCGTGAGTGAAACCTCTTACTTGTATAGGAGCTAATTTAAGGCCCTCATTCCCATCTCATAGAGGTGAATTGGCCCGTAGGACCCATTATTTAAACTTATGCTCCAATACCATTTTCCGCACACCCCTTGAGCCTCACTTGGCAATTAACTACTAGGCTCGAATTCCTTCTTTTTTGCTTGGATTAAAGTTAGATTCAAATAGTTGTCACATGTATTACATGCACAAATATTTATCTTGTATTATACTCATATTATTCAAATTTCAACGACATCAAAATAATGATCCATACGCCTTGGACATAATACTACAAACTCCTTCCATGCTTTATTGGATTCATGATGTTGACTCTTAGGTTCAATAAATAAAACCTTAATTCAAGCTTCCAAATCAACCTTTATGCACATAATATAGCTCAGAGGAATTCTCTACCATGGTCATTCAACATGACAAGATTATGCATAAAGATTTACTTCCTTTGCTACCTTAATATCAGCATAGATGAAAACCTCAATATAAGTATACAAAAGCTAGTATTGCCCATAATGTAATCACAGTCCTACTACCATAGTCACATGTAATGTTAACATATGTATCTTATGTAATATGCATAATTAGTTAAAAGAACAAAGTTGGATGCATAATGCATAGCATAGATAACCTAAACCATAGTTCATACAGTTTTAAGCCTTAATCAGAGTTACCCAATTTACATAACTATTTCAAGCATGATTGTTCACTATATTAAACAAAAGACAGAATAGCACCAATACTGCATAAGATCCGCGTATTAGTGTTCTTTACAAATATTAACTTGGATTGAATTTATATGGAATGGTTGTCGCATGCACTCATATATAATCATCTCATTCCCACAACTAACATAGGCAAGTTTATGCATAGCGGTCACATGCCCATTATTCAATTAGTTTATACGCAATAACAACCTAAGAAATTTATCTTATATGCTTCAAAATTGACAATATAGAGAGTAAGAGGCAACATATAAAAATCCCATGCAAACAAGATTATATAAACGAATTTCACTTGGAAAACCAAGCACCACCACCCAACCTAGAACTGTGAAATAGTTCACTCCTAAGTTGAGATTTCTTTCCATGGATCAACTGCCTTCTGTTGATCTCTTCAATGGCTATTTAATACCCTATTTCCTGATATGGTTTCCATGAGTGGCGTTCCACTTTTATGGATATTTTTAATAAATTTTCCCTGGCTTTTCCCAGAATATATCACCTTTATCTCCCATCAAGATTTTCCTCGTAAAAGATTGCCTTTCTCTCATGGAAGGATTTTATTTTTTTCTCAACTTAGCATCTTTCTCCAGCTAAGTAGCTTAATGGATATATATCTACAATCCATTAATGTTATCTAGAAGTTTTACCATGAAAGAATTATCCCTTCGCATTCACGAATGAGATTTGGCGAGAAATCTATCCCTTGATGTCTCGCTTTCGCAAGTCATTAAATAATTTTATTTATTTCACAAAGTATTTGATTTTCCTCTTACACATCCCACCTATATTTTCTTGGATTAGGTTAGAATAATTTTATATACAATAGAAGGGTGTTACATTATAATATAATGTCAACACCATTGTAATGTATCAATGCATTAATATCAACCTTGTCACATTACAATTTTAGGTTCCAAAATATAAACATTGGAATAAATTAACCTCTCCCACATATTGACCTTGACCCAGAGAATGAATATATCAACAAAATGGTCATTGGTGAGTGTGATTGTTATAGTTTACTTCAACATGAATCGAACAATGCATGAGTGCCTCAGGGACGACTATCATCTTTCTCAACAACCACATTTACATAGTCTTTTTGCACATTGCATTTAATATCGAGGGAATTAATTAATTTGATATCATTGGATTTATTGTCCTTGGTTGCAGTTAATCAATCATATTTTCAGAGGCTTGTGTGAAGTGAGTATATGAGGAGATAGAGCTATTATCCACCAAGCTTACTTGATGGTTGACCATTGTATAATTATGAATATCGTTTGTGTCATTGTTATTATTGTTATTAATAATAATGGTTGGATGCTGGGAAATAGAATTAATAAAATTTAAAATTTATATTTTTTTAATGACAAAGTAGAATCGAATGTAAATTGCTATTTTTTCATGAACTTTGAAATATTAATTTTTATTTATTAATATATATAATTTCTTATATAAGTTGAAAAAATTATTTTATAATTCTTATAAATTTAAATATAATTTTATTTTTATATTAAGGTCAAAATTAGTAAGTGTCACCATTTAAATAGTATTACCATGTAAAATATTAATAAGTTCAATTAGGCAATATTAGTAGGTTTAATTTTAAGATTAAAATTAATGTTAAAGTTATATGTTAATATTGATACCTTTAAATTTATAGTTATATTAAATATTTAATTATTATTAATATTAATATGATTTTAATAATCAATGTTATTATTAATAATAAAATCCTTCTGAAAAAATCACATAGGAGTAATATCGTTGATGCATTTCAAACCAACCAGTATGGATCATCTTCAGGACAAGATGCTGAATAAGATCCATGCAATGAAATAAATAGATGAAAAGAGCAACTAACTAGCCGTTACAAAAAATAGCTAGTTTGTCTAAAAATAGTTATTTATTTATTTATTTTTATTTTTCAGATCTATATCTTGGGTTTCTTTTTATTATCATATATTTTCAGATGAGATCTATAACAATGTCTGAATATACATAAATGCTTCTCTTTATTGATCAAACCCTTAAGGTAGGCCAACACCATACATTCACTCCTTAAGGAAGGAGAAAACTCCACAAGCCATATGCCTGTCCATACAATATTCCTTGACATCCCTCGATGGGGAGTTTGTAGCCTCTATATCGGCCTCATACATACAATACCACAAGTTATTACCATGCTTCCTTCAATACCATCTATCTAATACAATGAGCTTATTACATTATTGCTAACTACTTGTGGTCCCTTACATGATATAGGTTAACCACTTTATTTATTACTATGGTCGATCCCATTATTACATTATTCCATTAGGTACCTCCCTTTGTACCCCATACTATCCCCGCTAGGTATACTACATAGGAGTAAGCCATCTTGTCTAAGAGAGTTGATTATAAATGAACACGAGAAGTGTTTAAAGCGATATTCTCTGTTCTCCAATAGCTAATATTTACCTCAACTCTATTACCATGTTAATTTTTCACATGTTCTATGCTCATATAATCACTTAAAAGAAAGTAGCATTCAATTTCATTCACCCTAGTAATATTTAAGGATTTATAAATAGAAACGTAAACAATAATGCACAATAGAGACATAGATATTTTGTTCAAAGACCAGGGGAAAACCCAGAATCGATTCTTCTTCTTCTTATATATTCAATCGCTATTTAGCTGAGATACATAATCCAATAGTACATCCATAAATCATTAAAATTAAAACCTTTGATTTCTAAAGAATTCATGTCAAATCCATTCAAATGAGAGACGAATATTAACTATCTATTACTAGTCAAAAGTCTAGCCAAAGGGTCAAATTTCAACCTACAATGTCCATAGTCAAACTCAGTGAAATCATAATCAAACTTCTCCTCAACATCCAAAAATGGAGTTGAAACTTTTTTCTACGTAGGATAATTCATTAACATATTTTACTTCTTTCCACATTAAATTTTTTTGTCAAATCATCTTAGTTAATACTACTTGACAATTTATGTGAAAAAAAAAAAAAAAAAATAATATAATAAAATATAATATATAAATATATAATAATATAATAATAATAAATAAAAATAAAAATAAATAATAAATAAAATAAATAAATCAAAATCTATATTTCCATGATCTACTTTGAAATAGCTAAGCTACTGATGAAACCCCTTTCTCTAACACCAATTGTTGGAAGCATGACAATACTAAGAGGTATCGGTGAATCAATATAATATGGATGGATCCAATTGTACTAGTTTTTTCCTTTTATTTACATCAACTTAGTCATCCCTAAATTAGCAACACAATAAAATAACATATATAAACATCAGAATGAACCATAAGCAACATATCAACACACATAAACATGGGATAATCAACACATAAAAGAAACCATCTACACATGAACACATGAAGGCACAAGATTTAAGGTGGAAACCCTTGCAGGAGAATAACCACCATCTCCTTTTCTCTACTTCACTCGTTGTCTTATTAATCAAATCTTCTTTTACGTAATCTCTGGCGACCACTAGTGTGCAAGCCACAACTTAATACCATGCGAGAAGACGCTCACTTGATGCCACTTCCTAATAGAAGCCACCAGTTCTTAATCTTTGCTAGGTACCACCTACTGGAAGCCACCACTCCCTCAACTATGAAGACCACTACCTATTTTTGGCTACTACCCATCGGATGGCAAAAAAATATTTGTTTTCTAGCCACCACTCCAAGTTCTCAAGCCATAACTTGAACGATGCCACTACACCATGAATGAGCAAGCCACCACTCACCTATTTAAGGTTCCATCCTTAAAGCTCCTGTGGACCACGTTTCACAATGTTTCATGCTGGATGAACTTGAAAGAATCTCAAAAAACCATGGCCCTTGTTTCATCCCATTTTCATATTGGACCCAATTTAGAATCTATGTTCATCAGCTAACTACAAACACCACAGTCAATCTATGTGTTGAGAACGGGATCCCCCCAAGGATAGTTTTGGGGCTGAAAGCCCATATTTTGGGCCGAATTTTGTAATAAAGTTGAAAAGTCTCTTCATTTTGTGGTCGTGGAGCCCAAAGCCGTCATGAGTCATAAAGGGTTGTCTGCCCTTACTTTGTAAAGTAAAGTTGGCTCTAAAAATATAACCATGATCCATGAACCATGGGATTGTATAAAAACAACTACGTAAGTAAGCTCTACGGAGTGAAAAATAGTCATAGATAGAGTGATAAGTTGTAAAAGAAGTCTTGAGTTATAAGGAGAGAAGTCTATGTTTCGGGAAATAACGTAGGTGGACGCTCTATAGCTGAGTGCGCAGAGGCCTAGGGAAAGGTCTGCAGCTGAGTGCACGGACCCCTGCAGCTATGTGCATAGGGTGAATAGAGTCTATAATCATCTGAAGATATCAATAAAGAGAAGTATTCTACAAATTCTGTGTCTTTATTTCTGGTTAATGTGTCTTGTCATATTGTCTATGAATTTCATTTATAATTCTTATGTTATGCGTGAATGTATGTAATTACATTTGGTAATTGAACACAAATAACAATATTTGTTTATGCAGCGCTAACTATGATTGTTTAATAAGGTAAGTAAGACATTTAAACTAGTTTGGGAATCCACATGATACGCTACCCTAGAAACGAGGATGTCCCTGAACGTAGGTTAGGGCTGCATGAAGGTCAATCGTACCTTTTTGCAGAGGTACTGAAGGGTGAAATAAAGGGCCAGTTGGGCAAAGCCCTAGAGCTAACTGACCTGTGAAAAATCAAGAATAGAAGGAATAAACCGACATCACGAACATCTCAAGGTGTAGAAAGTTGGTTCCAACATATCCCCATACAGCCACTTCGATCCATGCTCCACAGGCTGATTCCGAAAGGGCCAGTAGGGTAGGGATTTGTTTGGCCAACTAACGCTGAACCTAGCTCAAGCCCCACCAAGCCAACAAATGGTTCCATTTCTGGGATCGACATCTGCATAAGAGATGTGTGATGTCGTATCACTAGAATCCAAATAAGAAAGAGATCAAAGACTGGTTGTATAGGAAAATACATGAATTCATGACGTAGCATAATAGAAATCTACAACTGACAAAGGAATAGTGGTTGGACATGTACCTGTATATAAAAATCCACGAGATCTTTTTTTGTTCCTTTCCAGTTGACCTATACGAGTGGATCGAAGCTAACGAATAGCCAAGGAAGGTGGAGACTTAATGGTCTTATTTTTTGGACCCTGAAGTTAGTACAGAGAGTGGAAGCGTCTAAGGATAAGATCACCAGCGTTGTCGATTATTGGCTTGATCGCATCATAGGAGGATTTGTGACTGAAATTTCTATCAATACCTTAGTCAACTACAATAAGGGAGAGCGATGCTTTTACAAAGGACCATGAGGTAAGTACTTCAAGTCTTTAAATACCTAGATTAAGATGTTATTATGCGAGAAATGGGTTATGCAGCTACCTTGATGATCAGAGCTATGCGATGTGGAAAAACTTATAGGAACGAAGGAAAAAAGGGTCCTGAATATAGTCCATTGATTTCACCTCCATTGGGTGATGAAGAGGGAGTATCGCAGGCTTCTCCACGAAGTGCTATTCAGCTAATAAGATAGGGATTCCTATGACTGCCACCTCTAACTGCACCACCTCCAACTTCACCACCATCACCAGTGACTTCACCCCTACCACCTCCACCTGCATCGCAGTTCAGTATCAGAAATACAGTGAAGCTGCCTTTGTTCAAAGGCTTTGGAAATGAGGAACCAGACCCGTTCTGGTTGATCGTAAAAGCTGTATTGGAAGCTCAAGACATCACATATGATCACCTAAAGAAGGAAACATTGGTTGGTGCTCTCCAAGATCGCACGCTAACCTGGAACATTAAATACTCTAATTATAACCCAAACGTTGGAGTGGCAAACATCCAGACCATGCTAAACAAAGAATTTAGTAGGCCTAAATACGAGGCGCAGTTGATTGTGGGGTTCAAAAGAATCATGATGCAACTAGGTGAGACACCTTGGGAGTTAGATCAGATATTGAAGTGTAAAATCCATGAAACTAATATGAACTTGGCAGATGGACAGCACCACGAATGATTTGTGGCTTCGCTTCTGCCACACTTAAGGGTTGCACTATCACGTGAGAATATAATGATTGAGGCAGATGCCTTGGAGATTGCAATGAGACTGCATGAAACACCGATGTAAGATCCAAATCTGGGGGTTCAGCAGATCCATGTGTAGTTGAAAAATAATTTCCTTGAGATGAAAAGTTTGAAGCAGGACAAAACAGTTCGACCAGAGGTGCCAGAAGAGGTATGGTTCCTGAAATGCAAGGGTCAAGGGCATGAAAAAGACCATTGACTAGTATTTATGAAATACACAGCAGGAGGAGGACTGAGACCTTTAAGGATGAAGGCTTAAGTAGCCAGAAAACATGCCACAGATAACTGTCATTTGCTGCAAAAGTTTGTACAGACACTAAAACAATTGTTCCATAAATTTTGTAGGTCACTACGGTATGGTGAGTGTAATCGCATAAGTTATGAATTGATGATGGATAGAACTCCCACCTATAGGGTTGAGGAAAAAACGTCGCCCGCTGACCAAAGCACAGGGATGGTGTGAACAGACTTTCATGGATGTGGACGAGGTTAAGGTGGAGGAGGACCTCATAGAGGTTGGGCACAACTAATCTGCTATAATTATGGAGGACCAGGACACTATGCCCTTGATTTTATTAACCTAGTACGTCTGTCATGCAAATATTGCACTCTGTTTGATCATGAAACGAAAGACTGTGCTACATTGATAGCAAGGATACATGACAAGGGGGTGCTACCACCTCAACCGACTCAGAACCAACAGATGATGAGGTTTGAGCCTCATGAAGAGGATTCAAATTTGAATATAGTGCACTGAAGAGGAATCACAACAGGAGATGATAAGGGGAAATAGCCTGAGGAAACTGCATGGGTTCACAAAGCCCCAGAAGGAGGCTAAATTTGATTTGGAGTGCGCACACGAAACATTCATGGAAGCAAAGAAGAGCTTTGTTGAGGCCTGTACCTCAAGGAGCAAGGATAAGCCTGATTAGGGGATGGACTCTTTACTCTTACAACCTTCCTAGAAACTTGCATGAAGTTACTACATGATAGGAAGGCGGTGAAGGGATTATAGGAACTTATAAATAGATGCACCGGAAACAGTCTAGGTGAAACATGCGTGGTACAAAAGATTGGTAAGTATAAAACAAGAACAAGACGAGAGATGGGGCTGATCGCGTAGATAGGAGAGTACGAAATGGATCAGGTTATTTTAGATATTGGGTTAGATGCTAACATCCTATCAGTCCACGATTATGAGAGTGATGATGATATAAACTGTATTTATAAGATAATAGTGCAAAAGGAAGATCGGTTGAATCCAAAAGTGGATGGACGAATTACATGGGATCGCGACAGTTCCTGCACCTTAGACTTTGATGAAGAATTAGAACGTTGGCAGAATCAGTTATATGAAGTAACCATGCTAAGCTGTAACATCATGACCTAGCCGCTACACTGTTTGTCGTCAGAGGTAAGAAATCTACCCACTTGTGATGACCCGAATGATTTATATATCTTTCTAGATACATTTCAAAGGGAAGTAGCAGAAAATCAGTGCATCCACGTATTGGACTCGGCACTGCGCACTACGCCCGCAGGATGGTGGGGTACGCACAAGGGTAGTTTTGATGATTGGTGCAAGTCTAAAAGGATGATGAGAACACACTTTGGGAAGCCTATGGTACAAATCCAGACATATATGATGGGCAGGATGACCCGTGCGCGCACTTGGCCAAATGGGCTCAAGCCTATGGAGAAAAGCCCCAACCTAAATTGGTGCACTTGATCAATCACACCCTGGATGTCATCTTGATGAACTGGTACTTAGAAATAGAGCTCCACCATGGTATAGGTGAATGGGATATTCTGCGCGAAGGATTCATAATGACATTCAGCTTTGAATATGGGTTTGACTGTATTGATGAGGCGCAACAAGCAGTGAAAGCAACAATCTTTAGGATACTGCAAGATCCATTGGACCTGATTCAACCCGATTGGAATATTCAGCTGAGTCACATGTTGGAACGCTATAAAATAACTGTTGAACAAGAAGATGAGGACCCGCAAAAGATTAACATCCCTGAAATAGAAGGTCACCGCGAGGTTGAAGGACTGTAGCTTGGGAATCCTGATATAACCGTGCCACTGAAAATGAAATAGGTAAACATTGGTATGGAGGTAGAACCTAAATTTATGAAGATTGGATATTACTGGGATGATGTGTGGATAAGGTCATTGAATTGCTCCGTGAATACCAGCATTTATTCCCTACCTAGTTTACGAATCTAAAAGGGATAATCGAGGACCTGGGTGTTACGAAGATCATGTTGAAGCCCGATGTAAAGTTGGTTAAGCAAAGACCTTACCATCTCAATCTGAGGTATAAGGGGAAGGTTTCGCTAGAGCTAGACAAGATGCTCGTGGTAGGCATCATTGAGGTCGTAGAGGAATCTGATTGGCTAAGCCCAATGGTGGTACATGAGAAGAAGCAGAAGGATGAAATAAGGATATGTGTGGATCTCAGGAATTTGAATGACACTTGCGTACATGATCCTTTCCCAACTCTGTTCACTGATGAAGTGTTGGACAATGTAGGTGGCCAAGAAGCATATTCCTTCACTAAAGGGTTCTCTGGGTACAATTAGCCAAAATCACGTTGGACGATAGGAGTAAGATGACCTTCACGACTGATTAGGTATGTTGTAAGTACACTGTAATACTGTTCAGATTGAAGAATGCACCTACGATTTTCTCGTGCGTAGTCGTTGTTGCGTTCATGGAATTTATTCATGACTTCTTGGAAGTATGCTTTGATGATTGGACTGTGTTTGGGCTGTTGAAAAACCATGTTGAATTTTCGCACCTGATGCTAGATACCTATCAAAGATACCAGATCGCGCTTAATCTGAAGAAGTTCATGTTTTGTGTTCATTTTGGGACCCTGCTAGGTCATGTGGTTTTTGGACAGGGACTGATGGTAGATCCTGCGAAGATCATGGTGATACTTAACTTAGAAGCACTTAGGAGTGTGAAATATCTATGCGCTACCCTAGGACATACTGGATATTACAGAAAGTTTACTAAAGGCTATGCCCAGATCACCGCACCTATGGAGAATTTATAAGCAGCCATCTACAGCCTATGGTTGTGCATGTAATTGAGGAAGTTTATAATTGATGTTCACCAAGAAAGAAAAATATTGTATCAACAAAGATCACGGTTTTACATGGATTTTGGTGTATGCGGGAAGGATTCTCTACATTCTTCCTCACAATTTGGGTTTCTTATGTTTCCCATAGATTGGACATGGGTGCGATTTTTTGGAATAATATGCATCAATGAGGATGTGTTTCATGATTGTTTGTGGGAAATACTAGTGAAGTTGTAAGGAGTGAGGAAAAAGAACAACTATAACATCCTTTGCATGTTTTTGTTTTTTTGTCAAATCATTTAACAGTGGTGCCTTTATGCATAGGCGGGGCCTCTAATGCTATAATGTTTAGCTACTAGGATTTTTTGTGGCATCAACTGGGACTTCTCTCAAATTATATGTCCAAAAATCCTCCATATTCTATATTATTGAGTCAAATATGGAGGAAACCTTGAAACACCACATTGAGAATATACTTGACATCTATCAAATTCACCAATGCCTTTTAATTGAAAGGAAGTTGATTCAAGACTCCTCCTAGATGAAGGACATTAGCATGACGTGGAATTCTACCATTATTTTTAATTTGAGGCTATGTGGTGAAGTTGGAGGTGCAGTGAGATCCAAAAATCTAGGTGGATTTGTCTCTTACAAGAATAAAGTGCAAGGGATGGGCTTTATACATAAATATCAACATCACACCATCCAAGGACCTTATATTGTAGAATAAATAAAATAAATCGGTGCCATGGAGGTAAACTTACCATAGGCAACCTACCTTTCATTTACTTTCCAATCTAGAGTTGTGATATTGACGTTCAATTATTTTTAGTCTATATTTGAGGTTTTAAATCAATGAGTCTTAACGACTTGGACCCTTGTAATGAACCTCTAAACATACAATGTCAAATGTATCCATGGTTAAGGTTATTACAAGTGGTGAGTGTAATGATACAAATTAATGTATAGCAACTTAGGTTAGAGTCCTTCATTTATTTCTTTTTAATTTTGATTGTAAGTCTAAATGCACAATGCATATCCTAAGGTTTTCGGAACCATTCTATTGTTATTATTCATACGTTTTATGATTTTATCCTAACTACCCACCCTTTTCATTCAAGCCTTTGGTCCCAATCTTGGTCATTAACGATCGACCCATGACGTTACACATTTACATGTGGGCATTCACTATGGAGTCATACACGTTTTTTATATTTTGGATGAGTTGGCACTCTATGTGCACTCACTCTCACCAGATGACTCACACCATGTTGACTACCTGTTACAGATCCATTTGGGCACATCAACCCTGGCTTATAGATCAATACTATTAGAGCCCATCAAACCTTAATTCAGTTGTTATATGCACTAAATGATTTCAACCATCAGAGTGCCTCATTCCCAAGAGATTCCATGACTGAAATCATCCAAAAATTGCCTCAGCGCAGGCAAGCCTTTATGAGGGGACACTGTAGTGTAGCCCAGTATACTGCGAGGGTGCATTGCATCGCTCTTGGGCCTTCTTTGGCCAATGTTGGGCGAATTTGAGTGAAATATGCATTGGGGTTTGGAATATTCTTATCCATACGATGCCTCTAGAAGTTTTCCAAGGCTATCAACTCTTTGTTCTCAAAATTGGATGAGGGAGGGAGTTAAGGAACATCAATGCCTTTATCCATTCCTCCATGGAATTAGATTCTATATTTGGGAGGGAATTCATTATCACCACACACAGACACACACGG
>APFE030250319.1:0-16781 GCA_000404065.3 Pinus taeda | reverse complement strand
GTGAGATTGACAATTTCCATTTTTTATTTTGATATGGATGCATGACTATTGATAAGGATGTTTGTCTTCTTTGGTCTTATGCATTATCAAACTCAGTTTGCAATGATATGTGTGGTGCATACATTACACTTTTCAAACTAATATTGTCACATCTTATCTACTCCAAAGCAGAAGAAAATTTCCAGTCGATTTGAGTGCAAAGTGGTGAACTAATGAGATAGTGTGTGATCAAGGCATGATTTGATACACTGATGATGGTCCAATTATTATGATTTGATACACATAATGTGATCTAGTGTTTTCTTCATTATAATGCGATAGTGGTCTCTTTCCAAAGAGATTCAGTATTGATGAGATCGTTGAATGATTAGAGAAAGCATGTATACTTGATACTAATGCGACCACTGCTATATTGATATAGAAACTCATATAATCCAATCGAAATCCTAAGTTTGATATCTTTTATGGTCAGTTGATGGTAGTCCCATAAGTAATGATCTATATTCTTTGTTTTGGTATGTTCCTCTATGTCAGGAGTAATAAATGAGTTTGAATTAGGCATGCTATTGCAATGATTGAGGGAGAATTATAACAAAAGGAGTGGTTTCCATATATGAATTATTGAACTGAAATTAAACAACGATGTTATCAACACAAAGGTTATGTCAAGATATAAAAACATAGCTGGAAACATTGGGTCAAAGACAATCAAAATTACATAAACTACAACCCAATGATGAAGGAATAAGTGTAGGTTTTATAAGGTTGGTTTATGTATATTCAAAAGACAAATTTGTTTCTACTAGACATGTTCACTATTACTTTAGTAATTGAATGCAAGGAGATCTACCATCTATTATAAATAATGTGAAAAATTGGATTATAGAGTGATTGTTGAAATTGGATTTGCGTTGCTTTGTTAAATTCAATTGTTGTGTGTATGATGTCTTATCCTTAAATTGTAGGAGGTTTGTGACCCTACAATTATGGAGGACAAAAGTATTGGATTGAATCTATAAAAAATAATGAGTCTGCTAGTGCCCAAATATACTAACACTATTGTTATGGGTTTTAATGTGACCAAGATATAACAAATGCTGCTAGAGATTGAATGTTAATAAAAAATCAGAGGTTTTTTTCAGGATCTCAAGTTGGTTTTGTTTAGTTAGTAATCTACCAAGTATATTGTTGACCAGAGGTCTAATTTTATGTAGGATGGTCTACCATAAAGATATTTAAGATGCATTAAGATTTAATGTATTAAGGGCTATTGTAAAAGATTTAGAGGCTTGCTATAGGTTGGATGTTATTTACCATAAATGATGCCTAATGTTAGTGTTTCTAGCTTCAAATCAGAGTTGACTGAAAGGTTGTGTGTTTGCACAAAGCTGCTAGTTGGAATTCATATTTGGTTTATTGCTCTTTTAGGAAGCTCTCTACTTTCTGCAAGGGTACATTTCTAAATTGCTAATGGTATTCTATTGAGTTAGAATATTTTGGCTGAGAAAGATGATGATTGTTATGCTACCATGGTATAGATAAAACATATTTTTTGTTGCAAATGTATGATCTGCATATGTGATAGCCAAACTTGTAATATTCCCTGAAAGCTCATGATGGATGACTAGAGTAGTATTTTTTCTTGTTAAAGACTGTGTATAACTCCTACTTGAGATTTAGTTTGATCTATTATTGTTACTAAGAATTAATGCTTGGTGATGTGTTAAAGTGTTACTGCTACAAAGGTATGATGATGACTAGGACTTGAAGTGATTTAATTCCTAGGTTTGATTTGGTGCCAAAGTTGTTGATGTGACATATATTTCTAAGCTTTTTATTGTTATAGCATACTATTGTGTTGGAGAAAACAAAGCTATTGAGATTATATAGAATATGCAACTGATTGTTTTGTGACCACAACTAATTGTTGGTTGTTGAGCCTACTATTATTACACTAATGTTAAACTAGGATTGCTTGAGGATTTATTCAGAGTTTTTGGTTGCAAATTTGTTGTTGTTGTCTTGACAAAGGTACAAACTGATGTTACAAGATAATTTGAGTTTCTATTGTTCGTGATTTTTTTTTTTGTTGATATGTTGTCAGAACTAGGGTTTGTGCTACATGGATATGCCATGAAGACATTGAGCTAGTGAAGACATGTCATATTGGGATTGATATTGTATGAATATGCTTTCGGATGTATAACAATGAAGGTATGTTTGATGAGAGTATTGCTATGTTACTAATGACACAAGAAGTGTATTACGGATGACATAGTGCATGGTTGAGATGCATGGTGAGATTATTGCTAGATGTAAAGACATCCTTTCTTCATTGGGATTTGGAGGAAGAAAAATATATGTAGAATCCACAAGGGTATGAGGTCAAAGGGAAGGATAACTTAGTGTGCAAATTGAAGAAGAAAGTGTATGGCTTAAAACAAGCTCCAAGGCAGTGGTATCTAAACATTTGACAGGTTCATGTCTGAACAAGGTTATACTAGATGCCACTCTAACCATTGTGTTTATCTTAAAAATAAAAATGATGGTAGTCATATTATATTGTTATTGTATGTAGATGACATACTTGTTGCATGGTCTAACTTCTAAGAAATAAATGTGATCAAAGGAAAATTAGCAAATTCATTTGCAATGAAAGGTTTGGGTGCTACAAAAGCATGGGGGATTCACTCAATGAAACTTTAACATATCACGTGCATTTGTGGCATACTAAACAATACCCCTAATTTGACTACATATTGGAAAATACATTTAAAACTCACATTATTTAACCCCCTACCAATATGAACCCAACACACATTTCCATTTAGAATCCCCTACTTTCACTAGATATTGTAGGTATCCATTTTTCCATTAACATTTTTTGTACCCCTTTATATTTTTTCACTAACTTTGAGCTCCATTTTTTAGACTTGCTAATATAAAAACCCTTTGCCCTCTAATATATGCTAAAAAATTTATGTCATTTTTTCCTCAATATATATCCCCCAAGATGAACCCATGTGGTATGGTATTGCTCCCCCAATGAAGCCCTTGTATGCAAAACAAATCCTTGGTATGAGAATAACTAGAGACAGGAAAAATCGCAAATTAACATTGTCTCAAAGTGAGTACATAGAAAAGGTGTTGGAAATATTTAATATGCAGAATGCAAAACCAGTTAGTGCACATTTCGCTAGCCATTTCAAACTAAGTAAGGAGATATGTCTCAAGACTTAGGATGAGATGAATTATATGTGGAAAGTTCCATATGTATCAACAATTGGAAGGTTAATGTATGCAATGGTCTCCACAAAGGCCTGATATTGCACATGAAGTGGGAGTTATAAGAAGGTGTATGAACAATCTAGGAAAAGAACATTAGATGGTAGTGCAGTGGATTCTCAAGTATTTGAAAGGTACCACAAATCAAGCATTATTCTTTGGTGTTTCAAACATTGCTCTATAAGGATATGTTGATGCAAATATGGTAGGTGATAGAGATAACAAGAGGATAATTGATGCTTTGGTTGCAATTATTATAAGAACTAAATACTATATTATGGAATTGATGCTAAGCATGTGTAATTGTTATGTATTGTCAATGGATAAAAAAAATTCATATATCATTGATAGATAATAGAATCGACCACATAATTAGTGGTAGTAAAATATGCATATGGTAGACTTGCTTATGTAGTTGATGATAATTTAATATAAGTGTAGTTCAATAGTGATCAATCATAAGTGTAGTTGATTTATAGTAGATTGATAACCTAGTTAATGGGTAGCCAATAAGCAATATATCCTTGTGTCTGTTATTTTCTGAGTTGAATGGTCTTCATGTTATTCACCAATGCAAGTAGTTCTCACCTTTAACATATAAGAGCACAAATAAAGACATTCATTACAACTTTTATAAGATATATTTGATAATGTGAATGATCGTTGTATAAGTTTTAATAATAAAAAAACATGTATCTAGAATTTTTATGTTGTTTTGATTTTTTTAAGGTTTTAGATAAATTTATAAGATTTTCATAATTTTTTTACATCAATAAATTATGTATACGAAACTATAATTTGTGAGATTAAAATCATACTAGATAATCAAGTTTTATCCCAAAAAAAATAGACCATAATTATCTTTCATAATAACTTACGAGTCAGAGTGTTTAATTATCCTTTAGACAAATCTTCTAAACCACTAAGTTATAAGAACTTTTTTTATTTTAAAATATTTAAATTTAGCCATTTTATATTTATTATAGTTATTATTTGTTTATGTAAACACACTTACAGATATGCGGCATTTTATATAAATATAAATATTCGTCGTTATGTGATTATTAATAACTACAATTTAATCAAATTGATATGTGATGCCATCTTAATGAGGTCGATCATTGTTAAGTGATTACATATTACTATGAAAATCAAACTATGTTTGAAGTTATGAATTGATATAAAATTTATATTTAATTTATATTTTTTTTAATTTTTTCGAAATTTAAATTATATTGAAAATTAAATATTAAAATTATATTTAAATCGGTCAAAACCTCCTATCATAAAATTTGATTGCCATTTAAATGAAACTTTAACATTCAATATAAAATCCAACCACAGTCAATTCAGATTTCTAAAATGCCGGAAAGTTATTTATTCCACAATAATGTTTGTAGTGTGTTATAACAACCATCATTGCATCTTTTGAATGCACCCACAAAATGATCAAGATCGATATTTATGCCGTAAGGTGTTTCTCTTTGGGAACCACTCTCCAAAATGCCACCGTGTACAAATCTACACCATTAAATAGAATGTTAGATGATTGAATAATTTTACACCGTCATATAAGAAGTTAATAATTAAAATGAGTAACTTCTTCTTGCTGAACTGTTTCTTCTCGCTGAATGGTTTCTTCTTGGTTAACTATTTCTTGATGATTAAAAAAAAAGACTTATTCCCTCCTTGTTTTATCAGAAAAAGGTTTCTCTCGCAAGATTGGTTTATTTGTTCATTGATATTTCCGAACTCTTCTTCTTGTTGTAATTTTTCCATTCCATGTTTGGCCATTGTTTTGGAAAAAATACCATTATTTTGAAGATTAATAGTTGATCTGGATGTCCGTTGGCATGCAGGTGAATAGAAGCCTCCATTTCTGTGAGGTGGCCGAAATGCTTGGATCTGTAGATTTCAGAGCGAAAACAATGTTTTGGGGAGTGGAAGGACAAATTTCCTGTGAAATGGAAATCAATTATATGTAGTCAAGATACTCATGAGGTTATTCTCTAACCCTATAAACTTTTTTGGGTTCGACAATTATAGCATTGGATTAATCAATCATGGAAACTTGCAATATTGCCTCCCTGCTAGCAACTATACTAGTCCAGTGTAATTTTTCTTTTCATCCTTCGCATGCACAAGATTTCTGAGTGGCAGACTTGTTGCTCACTCCCAGCTTATCCTTGCAAGGCGGCTTCATCCTTAACTACAAATTCGAAGATATCAGGAATGTGAACAACAACATCGGTGTTGTTGTAACTCCGGCCTTCCCAGTGTTGTTGTAAATCCGACCTTCTCAGCAAATTTTTCTACAGTGAATGGCCTTGGTGTGTCGATAGCTAGACTCGACCTCGCGCCCAAAGGCATCATTCCATTGCATAACCATCCAGAAGGTTCTGAGATTTTGTTGGTGGTTGGAGGAGTAATCTGTGTTGGATTCATATCTTCAATCAATATTGTGTACAACAGAACACTCCACAAAGGAGACATCATGGTGCTCCCTTCGCCGACAATCTTCCTCCTATCATCGAGAGGACTACGTTCCTTTCCTATGTTGAGGTGAAGCACCTCAAGGCTTTCTTAGGAGGCAGCGGCTAGGATATATGTATATATATCTGTTTCAAGTATTGATCCTTCAAGCTTCATCTTGTACTGCCTCATTCTAATGAAATTTCATCCATTAACGATATGTTGGTTTAGTAAGGTTGTTGCATATCCGTTGCTTTGCACATTATCATAATTTTTAGCTATGTTTCTGAATAAAAAATAAAAAAAAGTTTTGTTGAAACTGAAATCTGTACCGGAAGTTGATGTGATTTTCATTCAGTAAATTCTCTCTAAACTTTCGAAAGTGATTGGTGAAGTTTTCCTGGCAACTAATTCTGAATAATAAGAAATGTTGGTTTGAAATGATATTGTGTTTAAATTTATAGATTTTGAAGCTGACCATATGCATTTTACATATAAAAAATTAATAACCAGAAATTGAATTATTAGTTCATTGTATTTCTTTTATAAAAATTTGTATATTTTCTTTCATTTTGATGGCCTTAAATGACATTAGGTTGAAATTTATAGATTTTGGAACCTACACAATGTATGTTATATAAAAAAATAAAATAATAATAACTAGAAATTGATAAATTCATTGTATTTTTTTTATAAAATTTTACCTGAATTTGTGTATATTTTTTCATTCTCATATCTTTTATTTAATTTGGAAATAATTTCTATTTTTGGATGATTCATTTTGGTTTGAAATTTTTCAATTTGGCAAAATGCAATATTAAATTTCCAGTGAGATTTATGAAGATGCAAAGTGGGGAGTTTTTTTTTTTAAAGAATGGATGGTTCCAAAATATATAAATTATATTTTTTTTGTTTAAGTTAAATTAAGAATCAAGAGTTTTTATTCAATTTTTGTGATAATTAGATTTTAAAAGACCATTTACACTAACTTTATGTTTGCGATTATCAATGTACAAGAAGTTAATTCATACAAGTATCTTAGAGTTGGCATTCATCACAAGATTCATTGGAGCTCCGACATTGAGAAATGACTAATAAAGGATGGAAAGCTTCTTTGGTCTTGACAACACAACTACAAACGAGTGCTAGAGGGTAGATTAGTCCCTACCACATAAGTTAGAAATTACCCTCTAAGAAAAATTGCATATAATATGGTTGTGACCATATTAAAGGAGGAAGTTAATTCATACAAATATCTTAGAGTTGGAATTCATCACAAGATTCATTGGAGAGCAATTTGTTTTTATGCTCATAAATATTGGAGAGAAATTTCCTTAATCTTTGTACTTTTGATGAGATTGGCATCAATATTCTTTGAAATGACTACCTCATTTATTCACAATGGTTTAGCAAAGGCTTAGCAATTTTGTGCTAACCCCGTGTTGACTGAATTTTGAAGCAATCTTAAGAAACGAATTTTGAAGCAATCTTAAGAAACCTAATTGTATTTTGATTGTACATAAGGTTCTTAGTCACAACCATACTCTCAATGGAGGAAATACCAATTTCTATGAAGGGGATGAGATATGGCATATTGCTTTTAAAATCAATATTGTAAGTTATACAACACTTCTCCATTTTTCAATTCCTTTATAATTCTCTATATTTATTCATTTTCTCATTCTTATATTTCCACTTAAGATCTTGTTGAAAGTTAAGTTTTTCTAGATATTTATATGAGTTAACTTCTTCTAAGTTGTTGTCATAGAAAAAATTATCTCATGAACAAACTAAGAATTCTCGAAGATTTCTATTCTTGTACATGTTTACCAATAAACATTAATAAACATTGATAAGATAAAGGTTGTGATAATTATATTTTAAAAATATCATTTACACTAACATTATGTATAATATTATCAATTTAGAGAGTTAATTCATAAAAATATCTTAGCATTGACCTTCATCACAAGAGTCATTGGAGCTCTAGCAATGAGAAATGATTAATAAATGATGGAAATATTATTTTCTCTTAATAACCACTATAAACAAGTGCCACACAAGATTCATTGGAGCTCTAGCAATGAGAAATGATTAATAAAGGATGGAAAGATTATTTTCTCTTAATAACGACTATAAACAAGTGTCACAGGGTAGCTTTGTCCCTACCACCTAAATTAGAAATTAAGATTCATTGGAGCTCTAGCATTGAGAAATGGTTAATAAAGGATGGAAAGCTTATTTTCTCTTAACAACGACCTAAATTAGAAATTAAGATTCATTGGAGCTCTATCATTGAGAAATGGTTAATAAAGGATGGAAAGCTTATTTTCTCTTAACAACGACTATAAACAAGTGCCACAGGGTAGCTTAGTCCCTACCACCTAAATTAGAAATTATACTCTCAAAAAGATTGCATATAAGATAGGTGTGACCAAATTAGGTAGCTTAGTCCCTACCACCTAAATTAGAATCCCTACCACCTAAAATAGAAATTCTACTATAAACAAGTGCCACAGGGTAGCTTAGTCCCTACCACCTAAATTAGAAATTATACTCTCAAAAAGATTGCATATAAGATAGGTGTGACCAAATTAGGTAGCTTAGTCCCTACCACCTAAATTAGAATCCCTACCACCTAAAATAGAAATTCTATAAGATCGGTGTGACCAAATTAGGTAGCTTAGTCCCTACCACCTAAATTAGAAATTATACTCTCAAAAAGATTGCATATAAGATAGGTGTGACCAAATTAACTTAGAATCATTTGATGGGTTGAGAATAATTTGGGAGGAGGATATTAGAGGAAGACAATAAATTTTTTACTTATGTTTGAAATTATTTCCTCAGTAAAATTGCATATAAGATGGTTGTATCCAAATTAACACAATTATATTAGAGGAAGACAATAAATTGTTTACTTATGTTTGAAGTTATTTCATCAATAAAATTGCATATAAAATGGTTGTATCCAAATTAACACAATTATTTTAACACAATTATTTAATAGGTACAGAAGCTTGAGTTGTAACTCCTAGGAATTTAGCATAGTTAGGGGAAATAGATATCATAAAAGACTTGAAATATAAATGAGGGAAGAGGCAATGGATGCCTTCACCTGCCCTCTTTTGGGGATGTTCCTTATCGATTGAGTAGCAGTAGTTGTAGGCATCTTGGTATTTATGTTTTGGACTGAATTCAATGGATTAAGCGGTTAAGGAAGATAACAGGTAGTGAATACTTGAAATATTGAATGAATGGAGTGCAGAAACAAGGGAGAGAGGGTTTAGAGAAATGAGATGATAACGAGTATTTAAGCCTTTTTTAGACTTTTCCCTACTCTGCTAACTAGCACACCCTTCACATGCTAGGTTGCATTACAAATAAGTTAGAGTGTAGAGGATAAATTGAGGAAGTAGTCTGCAAGCCCTTGGTGACTGTTTTTAACTCTGATTATTCCGTTCATGAAATAAACTAGCATAGATTTATATTTATTAACACTGGGAATATTATTCAATGACATTGAATATTGACCTCATTTTATTTAATAATTATGGACATCTTTCCCAGGCTTGCTATAGAGTAGCTACCTTTTTTGTGTACAATGTTAAATAAAATGCATATTACTTTGCAAAAACACTCAAATTGCATGAATTTTAATTCACAAAAGACCAAAACCTCTGCTATTTTAGTAGTAAGTTCAATCCAAGTAAAACCCATATTTATTACCAAACCAACATGGGCTATAATTAGCACAAACTCATCTGAGGGTTTAGTGAATCTAAAGTTGATGTCACACTTGGGTTTGAATGGGCTTGTAATAATGTCTATATATTCAATGCACCTTTATGTACAATCTAGATTCCATACATCATTACATAGACACATTCCAATAAAAGATTTCATATCTCATTTCCCTTCCAATCTTTAGACTGTGCCTTGTTTCTCTCCCTTGTAACTTCATTTCCATTCATCCCAATTTCATTTTAACACAACTCACATGCAAAATATTACAAATAAATTTCCACACTTAATTTACATATTACAAATCCTAACAAAATATACATTTTGCAGGTTCATTAGTGCTTCTTCAGGTCTTTGATGCCTCCAACAAATTTCGATGCAACTTCAAATATGGAATGACAACCACAATGTTCTTCAGAATATTATATTTCTTCTCTAACCTCTTCTGTTACAATTTACTACTTGTATTTTCCAACTGAAACTTGAAAAAGGATGTTTCAAGATGAAATACCATTTTGATAGTTTATGTCTTTACAACCAATTCATTATCAATGAGTTTTAACATATTTAAAAAAAAAAATCAATTTATTTTAATGAACATAATACATGTTTTAAATATATCTTGATATTAATTAAAATTTTCATTTAAATAATGATTTCTTAAATAACCTTATCCAAATCGATATGGATACCAAGTTGTTGTTCACCTGGATTCATTTGTTTACCTTCACCTTCAACTAGGCAATCTTTATCCAAATACAAAGGTGTTTAAACAACTTCAATGGCTGTTTATGACTATTTTTATTCCATTTTATAGCCACTTTAGCCCTTGAATATGGTTTTAAGCATGTCTTCCTCAATTGAAACTCATTATCATCGACCAGTTCACCTGGATTCATTTGTTTACCTTCACCTTCAACTAGGCAATCTTTATCCAAATACAAAGGTGTTTAAACAACTTCAATGGTTGTTTATGACTATTTTTATTCCATTTTATAGCCACTTTAGCCCTTGAATATGGTTTTAAGCATGTCTTCCTCAATTGAAACTCATTATCATCGACCTGTTCACCTGGATTCATTTGTTTACCTTCACCTTCAACTAGGCAATCTTTATCCAGATACAAAGGTGTTTAAACAACTTCAATGGCTATTTATGGCTTTTTTTATTCCATTTTATAGCCACTTTAACCCCCGAATAGGGTTTTAGGTATGGCTTCCTGGATTGAAACTCATTATCATCAACCCTTGCTTTCAAAAATGCCCATTAACATTTCAATATTCCTCCACACTGTATGCCTTACAGGGTTTCCTTTGCAACATTAGATGTAAATGCTAGTTTAAAAATTTGGTAAGAAATTTGACATATATACTAATATTCTAGAAAAGATAGGGATTAAATCCATACCACTTACTTTAAATTTTAAAAAGCTATTGTAAAAGTAAACCAACTTATTCAACATGCTTAATAATAATTAAATTTAAATTTTAAAATTGCAATATGAAGTGGCCTTTGTTGTAGATCTTTCATGGTTAATCTCTCATTGCGGATGAGATTCGTTATACTGGTCACATCACTTGAGAAACGCGGGCTTCAATTTATATATATCTCACCAACACAGGCTTCGGGGTGTCCTCCATCTCGAAAGATCTTTGCCTCTGCAACGCACTGCATCCTGCTCTGCTCATCTTCGATTGCGTGGTCGCTTCATAGCCTTTCATTGATTCTCCACAGCTTTGTTTTCATAGCACCTCTGCAAATGAAAATCACCAGAAAGCCGGCTATCCTTGTCGCTCCTCTCTTGCCTACTCCCAAAGGGTTGCTATACCTTTCCAATCTAGATGATCAGCTGTCTCTCAGATTTCAGACTTCCGTCCTTCAATTCTATCGGTTCGATCCGTCGAAAAAAGGTGAGGATCCCGCCAAAGTTATCAGAGAAGCGCTGGCGAAGGTTTTGGTGTTTTACTATCCTTTTTCCGGAAGATTGAGAGAAGCGCCCTTCGGTAAGCTCCTCGTGGACTGCAATAGCGAAGGCGTGCTGTTTGTGGAAGCTGATGCCGACGTTTCCATGGAGGAATTCGGAGACCTGCACCCACCCTTCCCCTGCTTGGATGATCTGCTGCATGATGTGCCGGGCTCGGAAACTATTACCAATTCTCCCCTCCTTCTCATTCAGGTTAATTCACTTATGTTTTGATGAACGCCATTCATATTCCAATCGAAATTCTGTTTTCTTAACATGTTGCTTATCACGATATTTCAGGTAACGCGGTTGAGATGCGGAGATTTCATTTTCGCTCTTCGTTTGAATCACACCATGAGCGACGGGGTTGGCCTCTTTCAATTCGTGACAGCTCTTGGCGAAATGGCGAGGGGGGCGGCGAGGCCTTCCGTTTATCCAGTGTGGGAAAGAGAAATCCTCCGACCCCGGATGAATCCCACAGTTAAATTCCCCCACTACGAATATGATCAAATCGAAGACAAAGACGGGCAGATGGTGAACGTGAAGGAGATGAGGCAGAGTTCATTCTTTTTCGGGCCGAAGGAGATCGAGTCGCTGAAGAGACAAGCAGTAGGGCAAGGCAAGTGCCCGACCTTTGAAGTTCTATCGGCGTGTTTGTGGCGTTCGAGAACGAGGGCTCTCCAACTGCCCTCTGAGCAGGAAGTTCGGTTCATATTCCCGCTGGATGGCCGAGCGAGATTCGACCCGCCGATTCCCGAAAACTTCTACGGTAATGCGATCATTTTCGCGTGCGCTAAGACGACCGCAGGAGAGCTGGCAACCAAACCGTTGTCCTTCGCTGTGAGGTTGATCAGCCAAGCGAAAATGAGCGTGAATGGCGAGTACATGCGATCAGTGATAGATTTGATGGAGTTGAGAGGGCGCCCTCCCCTCGCAGTGGTGGGCAGTGGCACCTATGTGGTCTCGGACTGTACAAAGATCGGGTTTGGAGATGTGGATTTGGGGTGGGGAAGAGCAGCCTACGGCGGGCCAGCACAAGGTGGAGCGGGACCAGCGGCAGTGGCGGGCTTGACAAGCTTCCTCGTCCCTTATCGTAACAGAAGTGGGGTGGAGGGCATAGTGGTTCCAGTATGTTTGCCGCCGGCTGCCATGCATATACTTGAAGCAGAAATCAATGAAGCTATCGAGAACGCAGCCCCATATCTACGATCCTCCCTATAAAATAGCAATCTCTAAGCTTAATTATATTAAATTTCTGTTAATTGAATAAAATCTAATATTAAGTTGCTCTTCCGTGAATAAAATTGGCACACTGCGCAAGAGTGTCCTTGTATTCCGGTGAAGTTGTGTACGTGTTGCCTTAGAGTACGTACAGTACAAAGGTCGTTGGGATTCGTTCACTGTCATTGAGGGGTTGCAGGGATTAGGGTTTTTTTTTTTCTTTCTTTCTTTTTCCTTTTCCTCTTTTGCAGCAGAATATGAAGTGGATGTTTTGTTTAAAAGAGGTGTTTCTTAATGGCTTGGCAGAAAGTTTTTCGCATGATTGAAGGATTTATCTCACAATAGGGATTTTTTGAGCTCTGATTATTGGATGTCTATTCTCCTGGTTTTTTCTCATGGGTTTCATTATTGGATGTCTGTTTGGATGTCTGTTCCTCTGGTCCATGACTCTCAGTACGCTGAATTTTCAGATGTTGAATAAAGTGTAGTGTCTTAGTATTTGCTTTTTATCCCAAGTTTCTTTTGATTAGTATCTTTATCCTAAATCTAAAAATATGTAATTTCTTTTTTTAGAATGGGGAATATCTGTTTTTCTCTGGGTTAAATAAAAAGTACCATAAGAATGGCTTTTAATTTTTAGCATTGTTCTGGATGGCTATTCACACTGTGTTGGGCTCTTTAATTTACAGTGGAGAAGATTGCAAACATCCAAAAAATTACGTAGAAAAATTATCTACAAAAATTTTCTTAGAAATAAACAATTTAATTTATGTATAAATAATTTTTTTCAAATTATTTTTAGTGTGATTTTTTGGAAATTTTTCAGTAAATTTTTCTAGTCTAATTTCTCAAAAATCTAGCAAAATATTTCAAGGTACTGAATCCATATATACAATAAAAAAATCAATTTAAAAATTAAAAAAATCAATTTAAAAATACAAATTTAAATTTAGCGGCAAATTTTTCCACCAAACTGTAATTCTTTTCATTCATATAACTCAATAACATCAATTAAACAAATTGCACGAAAAAACTATCATTTAACTGTTCGCATCCGAAGCACTCCGCATTCATTCATTCATATAACTTGGCGACATTTGTTCATGATCATTTAACTAGAAGAGCTATCATTTAACTGTTTTTTTAAAACAAAATTCTAGAAACCTATTTTGAAATAAACCTAATAATTGAAAATTTTTTATTTACGCTCGTTGAACGAAGGGCTTTAATCGCGACTTCATTTCGCAGTAGTCTATAACGCGACTTTTTGAAAGGTTTTCCGGCGGATTTTTCTGGTCAAAATCCGGTAGCAATTCATTGGAATCCCAAGTTTGATAGCTAGTTTCTGCACAATCGATGGCTTCAAGGGTTTTTCAGTGCGCTGAATCCAAATATACAGTTAAAAAACCATTTTAACTGCTAAAAATCAAAATTTAACCTCATTTCTTCCTCCGGATTCCGTCACCGGAATCTCCAAAAAATTCGCATTATAGACAACTCCCTTGATTTCAGTGGCAGTGTACGTAGAGAGTTTGTGTTGTGAATGAAAACGTACAACCCATCATAAATCCGACAGCTTTCATTTTATGTTTATCAAAACGTACAACCCATCGTCATAAATCCGACCGCTTTCAATTTTCATCAAAAATCTGATCGCAAGTGGCTTGGCAATTGGTTTCGTAATGGGTATTAAATGAGTGGGTTATATCTGGTAATTTTAGATAATTGGGGTGTTAAAATTTAATAACCGGAATTATAGGCATATATATATATATTTTTAAATTAACAAATATATTTAAATGAATATATAGATTTCAATTATAATTCATTGTTTTTAGAAAAATAAATTATTTTTATAAAATCAAAATATTTAAATATGGATTTTGAGTCCATTATGATTTAATTTCTTTTTTTTTTTTTTTGAAAATAATTAGAGTTACTAAATTGTATTGTTATTAAAATTTAATTTTGATGTTTTGGGATTCAAAACTTTTTGAAATTCATTTAAAGCTTCAAATGATTATTCTTTTGTCAAAAATTTGCCAACAAAGTTCATAATACACTAAGAGCTTTCCAACTGACAAATCACCTTAATAGGAGTTTTTTGAGAAAGTTAATCTATATTGTTTACCAAAGTGATATTAAATAAATGTTAGGTCAATTCTCGTTACTTACAATGTGGAGCTAGTGACACCTTGACCACCCTGATACTAAGTAAATGCCATGCTAACTAGCATCACTGAGAATATGGAGTTACTCACATGTGGAGTTTCAAAAATGTATTAAAGAGTCTAAAACCTTCACATTGATTAGGTATTGAGACATGTAAAAACTCTTAGCTTAACCCTAGATTATTATCATATGATGTTAAAAATTGAGTTAAAATGCGTTAAATACTAGGTTTATAGGAAACAACTTTGAAGGATAAGAAGGAAGTAGAAGATCATCTTAATGTAACAACCACTTAAAACATACATTATCCATGGAAACTCCATAGTGACAGTGTTTTCTTTATATTTTCACTTATACACATGTGAAAAGAGTAGATCATATGCCTCTCCCCAACTTGGATTTTTTATATTGGATTTTTTTCAAAGTACATCTTATGTTCGTGTACGTATGATAAGTTATGCAACATTAATTATGTGAATGAAATAAACATGTCATCTCTCTCTCTCTCTCTCTCTCTCACACACACATATATTCAAACTAGGTGTTAGCCCCAATGTTGGATGGAAGAGGGATCTCTCTGCTTGTGGGATGCTATGATGCTATGATATGTTGTTATTCTCTCCTCAACTTTTAACTTTCTTGTCATATTCAATAGTCTCTTTGAAGTCCTAAATTCCTCATATAAATTATAAAAATATGTTTTCACAAAGAATATGTGTGTGTTTAATATTACTAGAAAGACTAAATATTATCTTTTTATTTTAGTCTAAGCCTAAGCAAGGGCTAGCCCCAATGTTGGATGGAAAAAACGATCTCCCTACTAGTGGGATGTTATGATATTATGGGTAGATCGTTTTTCCATTCAACATTGGAACTAGATGTATTTTGGGTAGTTGGGATAAATGTTATTATTCTCTTCCTAGATTTTATTTTTATTGTCATTCTCTATCCAACATTAAAATTGGATATATTTTGGGTAGTTGGGATAAATTTTATTATTCTCTTCTAAGCTTTTGTCTTTATTGTCATACTCAATATTCTCCTAAAAGTTCTAAATTCCTTATATAAAATTAAAAAATAATAATATATAAAATATATATATATAACAATAATATATATATAATTATAAACTAGAAATCTAAATATTATTTTAAAGTTCAAGGAAGAAAAATAGCAATTAAAATATTTAAAATTATTTTTCCTTAACATGAGGGTAGGTGAGAAATTAAATACAAAAATGGGAAATTAAATATAAAATATGAAAGAAATAATTAAGAGATAATTTTTAAATTAGGGAAACAAAAATTTATATTATTTTATTTTAAAAAAATCAATGAATACACACATTATTAATAATTTTGTATTTTGTATTTTAAATTTTGTTATATAAAATCTACATAGTAACAAGGGGCTTACAATGAAAAATCAATCTTTTCTTTAATTTAATCAAAATTAGATTATTATTAATAAATTATTACGAGATATAAAACTCAAGGTAGAAAATATACTATAACAATTATCGTCTATAATACCAACACATTTCATCATAGAAATAACAAGAATAGAAAACAAAACAACTAACAAAAAGAATAGAGACTAGTGGAAGATGATTTCCTCTCGAGAGCATATCCGATGAGTTACCTTCTCAGTTGTTGATGTTTGCAATGGAGATTCTTGATCTGTATATAGGATTTGTTACAATATTATGGGCTAATACCATGGCTTATTAATACCACTTGCCCAAAAAAACCATAACTCACTTGTTTATATGTCATTTTTTAATTAATCAATTTAATTAAAAGGGAAAAGAATAACACAAAAACTATTTTGGAGATAAATCTCAAGCTATGATTTGGGTATATTGTTATAAATATTCTAGAATGTTCCTTGGAGATTAAATCCTTCCACCTAACACAACCATATA
>APFE030250318.1:0-24216 GCA_000404065.3 Pinus taeda | reverse complement strand
CAATAGCCATATTGTCCTCTTTGTCAGGCCCCATACCTCTGCTCTTCATGTCAAAACTTCAAAAAGAGAGAAAGTCACTTAAAAACATGTTTATCTCTGGGTACGCAGGTTCTCTCTACCTTGCCTGCGTGTACGCACTCCAAATACACTGTACCTGCGTACTTGTACGCTCTGTAAGCTAAAGGTTGGGTGCGTACCCTGTAAAGGTCAAAAGGCGCGAGTTTCATCTTTAAAAAGTTAATTGTGGTCACTTCTAGAGCCTTCTAGAAGAGTTTTTGACGTGTATTGAGCGCCTCCAGATGGTTCATGCACTCCTATGATAGAGGAACTTATCCCATCAAGAGAGGAGCTACCCCATCCAAAAGAGAGAGTATCCCATTGATGATGGAACTGAATAACTTCCTCTAGAATACTATAAATACAGGCCTTGGGCCAAAGGAGGGGAGGTTGAAAGCTGAACATTCTAAAGGGTAAATGCTGCTGGAATTAGGACTTCCATTGTTGACTTGTGAGGAGAGATCACTATCCTTCCTTGTTGCCATAGTGGGAGTGGGTGAGCTTGTCAAAGTAGAGGAAATCTCTTGCTGGACCCTGGGAGGAGCTTGCACAACACCAAGGCTCAGGTTGTAATGGTTCCTTTGATTATTTAATACAAATAAGTCCATTCTTCTCAATGATTTGTTAATGAATTATTTCATGTATTCCTTGGTAAATATGATAGATATGCTTTATTTTATGATGAATATTCAGATGCTATGTAATCGTTTGCTTTGTCAGTGTATGCAGGTCTGAAAGTGAAGGAGGAGCTCATCTGGATCAGCAAGGCTGGACTGCTACAACAAGCGTGGGACCTAAGGTAAGATCGAAAACATTTGAATTCTCATAGAATGATGTGTATCTAGAGAAGGATAGCTCTTGTTTGGCTTGTTTGTCATTAGAGAGTCTTAGACTCCTAGGAAGGTTGGATTTGTCCGCAAATATAACCCATTCCGTGTGACAGTTCCCTTGGGTTATTTCTTTGGTTCTTAAAAGTATGATTGTTTGGAAATCCCTCA
This sequence comes from Pinus taeda, assembly GCA_000404065.3. Classification (NCBI taxonomy): domain Eukaryota; kingdom Viridiplantae; phylum Streptophyta; class Pinopsida; order Pinales; family Pinaceae; genus Pinus; species Pinus taeda. Next base: position 23,161 of record APFE030250318.1, on the reverse strand, counting down.
TGATGTGAACCACCTCACTTATGTCTTACATATTGTCCTCCCCTTTGAGGAAGTTTCCCATGGAATGATAGATTTACGGTTTTATCCCCCCATTTGTTCCCCAATAATTATTCTACTGTTATAATTGCTTGTTGCACTCTCTCATGCAACATATTAGGCCTCAAAATGTGCACCTTTTCCTTTATAATAGGATTCAATCCATAAAAACCCTTGTTTACCTTGAGGGCTTTAGTATTTAGATGGGTAGCATATCTAAGCAACTCCATGAATCATGCTTGATATTCAAGGATTGTCTTAGTTCCTTGCTTAACATCATGAAACAAATTCAATTTCCTCTCCAAGTATTGATTAGAAAGGTACTTTGCTCGAAACTCCTCTTCAAATCATTCCCATGTCAAGGTAGACATGGATTATCACAATTGGGATTGTATGTTCCTCCACCATAATAGTGCACTCTCCTTAAGTTTGTATATAGCAAACATTTCCTTTTGGTTGCTAGAATAATTCTACAACTCAAAACATAGGTGCATGTTTTCCAAACAAGCTTCTACTACTTCCCTTTTTGTGATACCCTTAAATATAGGGAGCTTAATTTTTTCCAACTCTCTATGTACATCTCCATCATATGGTATTTTTTGCCTCTCTAACTGAAATGATGAACCACAAACTGAAGGATCTCCCCTAACCCTAATAATCAAGACTTCAGTCATCTTTTCGAAATAAAATCACATCCCTTACTTCATTGATGGATATTTGCTCAGATTCTTTATCTTGGGGAGGTGGAGATTAGACTTCCTTCCTCCTCCTTGATGTTCTCTCGATGATTACTTAACATGGCCAAGGAAACATTTAGGTAAGTAAATAAATATTAGTAGGAAAACACTAGGTCCTAGAGTTTTAACTTGGCTCTCATACCATATGTAAGGTCCCACCTTACCAACCATTAGTATTATACTAAGGGTGACTCAAAATTTGATTTAAGTTTGAAAAGTTAAGGCAAGGTTATATATCTATATTTTTTTTGTTTTTGTTTTTCCTTTTGGTATTCTTTACACTACATACTCATTTCTACTAACTAACTAACCCATGGTAATATTATGCTTCTCATTAAGGCTATTGGGTCATGGTTTCTCAAGATCCAAAACTTCCTACCATAAGTCTTAAAATCAGATTTAAATGATAAAGTCTTCAGTGGGATAAACAACCACAATTTCCAATAAGCTAATTGTTTATTCTATTGCAATTAAGAGTGTTTAAGAGTGACTAATTTGATTTTGTTCTAGATAATATGCCTATGAATTCTTTGGTAAAACAAAGGGAAGAAAAACAAGATAATTCAACCTATAAAGGAGTGGTTTCCAATTATTATGAATGCATATGTGAGCTAACAATTACCTAACCAATTTGCCTTCCATGGATTTTTAATTCAATGGAATCATCATGCTTATTCTTTGAGATATTTTGAGAAACACCTTGGTTGAAATTCCTAAATTTACTTAGTCATTTTTATAGACAATTTGTAGATGTAATTAGCTACAACCATTGAAGCATTATGTGAAACAGTTTGCAAGAATTAAATGTACAGCCATTGAGACATTTTTTCAAACACTTACAACCAAAACCCTGAAGGCGAATTCACTAAAATTAACTAATATGAATCTAAGATTACATAATATCTTTTTCTTTGTGAGTAATGCCAAGAAGTGAACCTAATACATAAGTAGAAGTGTCATCCATCTAGATTGTATACAAAAATTAGGCACATAATGACTATAAATATTTAAGAATTTTTACAAATAGCTCGCAGGGATGTAGCTACAGCCATTGGGAACCTTGAACAATGGTTAGTAGTGACAAAACAAGTTGCTAGCTATTAATCTATCAAACATGCAGTCACAAGTTTATTAAACTATCAATGTATTAACCATTGATACCTTAAAACAATAATTCCAAGTTTATATAATATACCGGTTTCATAAAAAGATATTACCACGTAAATCATAGGTACAAAAAAAAGCAACAAGGAAAACCACCAACAAATCTATAAAATATAGAAGATTACAGAATGAGATTCTCAAACTATGTTTTTGAAATCAACTTGCAATGACATTATACAAAAAACAAAACTTACATAAAATAACCTACACTTATTGCAAAATTCCTTCAACATTTAGTGTGTTGCATTTGATATACATGTAAGTTTCAGTCAACAATCAAATAAGAAAAACCATGTAATGAAGTACAAAAAGAAACACAATATAATTTTTTCAACATACCTCGCAGTGAACTTGTCAAACTAAAAAAAAATGGGAGTATGCTCCAGGTCCAATATCCTTACCAACTCATTGTAAATCATCGAGTTTTCCTCCCAACCGTATAAAAGAAGAAATTCTCCCCTTGGAACCCTCGAGCTGAAAAAGCTCACAAACAATACCAAAAGAGAACAATAAAGAGAGTTGTAAGGCAAACCAAGGAAGGAATTTTCACTTCCTCTCAATACCACTCATGGCCAACCTCAATAGCTAGAGATCTTATGACTAACAATAATTTTAGATTTATTATGGAAGAAAATGGCTATTATGATTGATTAATGATAACTTAATTCATTTTTCTTCAACTCCACTTGATTACCAATCTATGTAAAGTGATTTACTATTTTTGGAAAGTCATGCTTGAGATGCTCGACATGAATTTCTATTTTTAGAAATTCATTCCAAAATTGTGAGAATGAAATTTTATTTAAGGAAATTCATCCATGAGTGGTATTTTCATTATGGAGAATAGGGATTCCACATCCCTCTTTCATGCATCTCCCTACCTTAGTAGATTGAGGACTCCGCGCCTTGATCTACTCCAAAGATCCAAGATTCCACATCTTGATCTTTTTAAATATTCAGGACTTCGAGCCACGCGAAAAGGTTTCTGGTAGCCCTAGCTATGTCATTTTTTAGATCTGGAGGTATACAGTGTTTATTTGCAGTTTCTAGTTATTTTTCTCTTTGTTTATTATTTCAGTTTATTTAGCTTCCTTTTTATTACCGGATCTATACGTTTCATTTCTGTGTATGCTCTTTGCCCTGCGACTCTGTATGATCTGGGCAAATCAGAAATAGAGAGGAAGGATTTTTCTCATGCAGCCGTAAGGTTTGTTTTATTTTGTATGTTCATGTTGGGTTTTGCATTTTTTATTTTGTAGGGAGAAAAGAAGCTTTCTCAAGCAAGCACGCAACTCAAATCTTTAGTGACTAAGAAAAAGTAAAGGCCCCCACCCCCCCAACAAGGAAAACCACCAACAAATCTATAAAATATAGAAGATTACAGAATGCGATTCTCAAACTATGTTTTTGAAATCAACTTGCAATGACATTATACAAAAGACAAAACTTACATAAAATAAACTACACTTATTGCAAAATTCCTTCAACATTTAGTGTGTAGCATTTGATATACATGTAAGTTTCAGTCAACAATCAAATAAGAAAAACCATGTAATGAAGTACAAAAAGAAACACAATATAATTTTTTCAACATACCTCGCAGTGAACTTGTCAAACTAAAAAAAAATGGGAGTATGCTCTAGGTCCAATATCCTTACCAACTCATTGTGAATCATCGAGTTTTCCTCCCAACCGTATAAAAGAAGAAATTCTCCCCTTGGAACCCTCGAGCTGAAAAAGCTCACAAACAGTACCGAAAGAGAACAATAAAGAGAGTTGTAAGGCAAACCAAGGAAGGAATTTTCACTTCCTCTCAATACCACTCATGGCCAACCTCAATAGCTAGAGATCTTATGACTAACAATAATTTTAGATTTATTATGGAAGAAAATGGCTATTATGATTGATTAATGATAACTTAATTCATTTTTCTTCAACTCCACTTGATTACCAATCTATGTAAAGTGATTTACTATTTCTGGAAAGTCATGCTTGAGATGCTCGACATGAATTTCTATTTTTAGAAATTCATTCCAAAATTGTGAGAATGAAATTTTATTTAAGGAAATTCATCCATGAGTGGTATTTTCATTATGGAGAATAGGGATTCCACATCCCTCTTTCATGCATCTCCCTACCTTAGTAGATTGAGGACTCCGCGCCTTGATCTACTCCAAAGATCCAAGATTCCACATCTTGATCTTTTTAAATATTCAGGACTTCGAGCCACGCGAAAAGGTTTCTGGTAGCCCTAGCTACGTCATTTTTTAGATCTGGGGGTATACAGTGTTTATTTGCAGTTTCTAGTTATTTTTCTCTTTGTTTATTATTTCGATTTATTTAGCTTCCATTTTATTACCGGATCTATACCATTCATTTCTGTGTATGCTCTTTGCCCTGCGACTCTGTGTGATCTGGGCAAATCAGAAATAGAGAGGAAGGATTTTTCTCATGCAGCCGTAAGGTTTGTTTTATTTTGTATGTTCATGTTGGGTTTTGCATTTTTTATTTTGTAGGGAGAAAAGAAGCTTTTTCAAGCAAGCATGCAACTCAAATTTTCAGTGACTAAGAAAAAGTAAAGGCCCCCACCCCCCCCCCCCTCCTCTCTCTCTCTCTCTCTCAAACTTTTTGTTTAGCTCACTTGGTTTAAAGCTAATTTATGAGAGTAGAGGTCTTGAGTTCAATTCTCATTTTTGTTGGGAAGGGGGCATTTTTTTCATTTCCGCACATTCCCGCACTTTGTGGGCACCTTCATCAACTTTTTTCAAAAAACCATAACTTCTTCATCGGGAAGCCGTTTTCAGAGTCGTTTTTTTAACCAGCCTAATTTTTCGAGATCTTTCCATTGGAACACTTAGTTTCAGCATATATAGCTTTAGTTTCTGTTAAAATAGAAAGTCCATACCAAGTTATTCTTGAGAGCACCAACTACTTCCAATGTTGGTCCCACATTGTGGATTTACTTAGAAGTAAATGTCTTACAAAATAGCCTAAGGCCAAGAAACCAAACCGAAATGGGAAAATAGGAAAGATCAAGCACGTGGGTTGATAGGGAGGTCTATTTCTCCAGATCTTAGATTCCATATTGCAGAACTTGATACTCCTAACAAAGCAATGAAGCAGATTACTAAAGTTTTTGGAATAAAAAACAAACTTACAGCCCATCAACTTGAAAATGAGTTCCTTACATTGGACCCCAATAATTTTTCTTGCATTGAATATTTTTGTCCAAGTTCAAGACCGTTAGACTTCTCTTGGAAGGTGTTAAGGTTAAGAAAGAAGATAATAACCTTATCTATTCCATTCTTACTAAGTTGGGACCAGGCTACTCTGTGTTTGTTTCCACCTTCCATTCTATAAGAGAAGCCTTCATTTCTCAAGGGGAAACCTACAAGCCACCTTCCTTTTGATTCTTTTTGTGATTATTTAATAAGAGAACAAGAAAAAATCTTACACTTTGGTCTTCTTAATCTTGGAAACTCTTCTAAGAAAGCATTAGCCGCCCAGCAGCAACCAAATTCAAAGAATCCTAAGAAGTCATATCCTAAAAGGAATGGTCCTAAACCAAACAATGGTCCTAAGCAATTTCAACCTCAAAATGAAAAATCATTTCACCAGAATGATAAGGCAAATAAAAACAAAGGGAAGAACAGTGATAGACATTGCCACTTTTGTAATCAAGATGGCGACTTAGAATCTAAATGGTTTAAGAAGATGGAAGCCTTGGAAGCAGTAATGAAGAAGCATAACATCGTGGAGCACTCTTCAAATTCATCTTCAGGAATGGCACTTTCTGCATGTGGTTGTCAAGCATCTCAGTCTCGCTATGCACTAAATGTACCTTCTTCCTCTCATTCTCGTGAGTGGCTCATTGATTTTAGAGCTTCTTATCACATGACCAAAAACAAAGCCATGTTTTCTTCTTTAAATGATTGTAACACCAAAATTATATATGTTGGTGATGATAGATCTCTTAGTGTTGTAGGAACTAGAAATATTCATATAGACAATGGTCAATTTAATGATGTATTATGTGTTCCAACCTTATCGTGCAACCTTCTATCTGTATATCAGATAACTCATTCAGGTGAAGGTAAAATTGTTAAATTTTCACCTCACGATGTTGTAATTAAGGACCTAAAAGAACCTAGACAGGTTTTAGCTACTTGTTCCTCTTCTAGGAGACATTACCCTAGTCATCACAATCACAATCCTTAAAGGAAGGGTGAGTACTTTTCTGAGGAGTTTAAGAAAGGAATGGTTTCTTGGGTTGAAGAAATTCTTCAGATTTCATAGCTATACAAAGAACATGAAAGAAACGGTAGCCACTTTCATCCTTAAATACGAACCAAATACCTGGTGGGAGGATGTGAAGAATGTTAAAGTTATTTGGGAGGATAACTTAACCTAGAATTAGTTTTTAGAGAGTCTTCAAGGAGAAGTAATTTTTCCAAAGGTACTATGATGATAGAGCTAAGGAGTTTGATCATTTACAGATGGGTTCAATAAAATATGATGAGTGTACTAGCAAGTCCTTGGAGATATTAAGATATGTACCTTACCTCAAGGAGGAGAAGGCCAAGGTTCGAAGATTCATCACTGGACTACAAGTACCATACATACACTAGATTGAGTTTGATGAGCCTAGATCATTGAAAGAGCCCATCTAAAAGCTAAAACATTTTTATGAGTAGTCAAAGTGAAAAGTTGATCCTAAGCATGACTTGGAAGGAAATGAGAAAGTTAAAGGAAAATTTCAACCAAAGTAGGGAAGACCTCAAGATAAAGGTGAGAAAGAAATTATGGTTCTTTAAAAAAATTTCAATACAATTGATAAGGTACATGGATGGTAGCACACTATAGGCTATTGTACAACATCATTTTAGTGTTGGGTACGTGGAAAGGATCATGATAATAGGGATTGTCCTCAGCATCACGATGATTGAGCCAAGACCTTTAGTTCTCACGAGGCACATATAATTGGGGATGTTGATCATAACATATCTCATATTTATGCAGTGGTGGAAAAAATGTAGGTTGATCATCACACATATATAGTTGAGAAGAATGATCAACTTTGTCATGGAGTTGCTTGTATTTTGATTGATCCTAGGTGTAACTATATTTATATTAATCCTGGCCTAGCGGATAAGTGTGGTTTCAGAAAATAAGTATATGCAGAATATTGGTTGGTATAGTTGGATATGTATGAGCTTGTGCATTTGAGTCAATTGTATGCCTATAGTAGCACATTTGAATGTACTTCCACTCAGAGCGCATAGTATGCTTTTGGGTATGGATTCGATGTACCTTCACAAGAGTAAAGTTGATTTCTTTGATAAGGCCATTGAGTTCCTAGATGATAACGAGAAAAAGAGATTTTTGCAGGGAAACAAGAAGGATACATTAGTGAGGATGTTTACTGCTATGTAGGCTAAGCGTAGTTATAGAAAAGTTTGTGTGGTGTTTCTAGTTAATATATCTAGTGACAAGGGTAAAAATGTTGAGGATGCGGGAATATTCAAGAGGTACCTTGTATTGTAGCAGTATTAGAATGTGTTTCTAACATTGATTCCAGAGGTACCACCTCATAGGGAAGTAGATTTTTATATTGAGTTGGTGCGTTAGGGGACTTTTGAGGTCTAAAATGGACCTCCTAAGGAAATTATAAAATAATAGTGGAAATAATAAAATAATATTATCATACATTATCAATTTTTAGAAGGAAAAAAAAAAAACTATCTTTTCAACATGTATTTTCAACTTATCTCCCTATGGGTTTAGTCAAATTTCGATCGGAGACACTTGGTGGATGAAATATTTGATATCTCATCCAAGGAGTACCCATGTTGCATGCTTCTAATGGACCTAACTACATGAACAATGACAAATACATGAAAAACATGATTGCAATTACACTTTTTCACGTATTTCTCATTTTTCATTTAGGAGGGTCCATCAAAAGTATGAAACATGGGTTTTCCTTGGATGAGAAATTAAATCTTGCATCCAATAAATACTCCTCAAAATTTGAGTAAAACCTGAGGGAGATATATTGAAAATACGAGTTAAAAAAGATGTTTTCTTATTTCATTACTTTTTAATATTTTTGCTTTTTAACTTCAAAAATGGTGAATCAGCCCCCATGGTTGACATCATTATCTTGAATACTATTTATTCTTATAAAGTTTATTTTGGTTGTAAATTTTTCTTAGGAGGCCTATTTTAGACCTCAAAATTCCCCTAATGCTAAGGGAAACATCAGCTTCGAAAGTACATTAGATGATGAGTACCCGAGAGCTACTAAAGTACCCCATCATGATAATAGATGGAATTCCATGGTAATCCACTTCACCAACCATAGTCAACATGCTCAATTACATCCATCTATTGTTAAACATTAGAAACCATGGTGAACTAAAATCTCCCTTAGTTAACCATACCTAACCTTGTCAACCTTGAAGTCATCTATAGGTATCATTCACTAAAATGCACATTTAAGCATACACTAAAACAAATCTCTCAATAAATAAAATTAGAAATGAGCAATAAATTTTTTTCCTCGTTTACCATAATATATATCTTCAATCTCAATAATTTCATGTTCTAAAAACTTCCACATGAAATAATGTAGTTGTTTTAGGTAATTGTCAAAAAAATAAAAAATAATAGAAAGACATAAAATTTAACATTTATAAATTCACTTCATATTGACAATGTTATGAAATCCACTAAACAATCATTAAAGGTATAATTGTATATATTGAATGTTGCATTTAATCTAGCTAAAGACACTTCTTTCACTAGTTAAGAAAACATGTAAAAATTAAGAGAAGTTGGTATTGGCATTCTCTACTATTTTGAACTAAAGCACATATAAATATGTATAAACTGGACAATATTCCATTAGATGACTTGGACCTATATACTTGAGAGCAATACAATAAATTATGAATATTTGAGATATACATATAAAACCGAATAGTAATTTTTGATATGGCAAACAACTGTGAAATAGACATAAGCTAAAAATTGAACTGTCACCTAAACATTGAACTTTTCATGCATAAATTATCAATAGGATAATTTTGATAACCAAAAGTACCTAATATTCATCAAAAATAATGTTGCCATTTTTTTATATAGGATTTAAATTATCAAGCAAATGTGGTGTGTAATCTCCATAATAATTTTATAAAAACCCTCTCTACTTTCATCAAGAATTTTATTTTGGCCATTTTTTATTAAGTTTCCATCTATGACCAACACATTCCATTATAAAACTCAAAATTTCAAAATCTAAATGGTTGAAAATTTCAAGATGACTCATCTAGAACACCAAAAATCTAAAATCATAGTGTTGAGGCTAAATGTTATGAACTAAGTTCCTTGAATAGGATAAGAAATATATAATGACGATCCACTTTGAAGGAGAATCCTCCTTTTATAATAAAAACAATGTAAAATAAGGTCAAATACTAATTAACAATGTTATGAACTAAGTTCCTTGAATAGGATAAGAAATATATAATTACTATCAACTTTGAAGGAGAATCCTCATTTTATAATAAAAACAATGTAAAATAAGGTCAAATACTAATTAACTTGTCCTTTTTTTGGATCCAAGGGAAAAAGTTTCACTTTCATAAAACTAGTTTCAATAGAATATCTTAGGGTACTCAGTAATGAGGCAGCCCAACTGACTACCTAAGCACTAGAGACTAAGTTGATCATGTGTTGTTATTTGTGTATTATAGTATCAAGATACTCTAATAACTTATCTAAACTAGTTCCAAGTATACCTAGCTGACTTCCTATATAGGAAAGGGCATGTAGAAGTGAAAGTATGGATGTAGATACTATGTAATACTATGTATGGTTCCCTTAGTAATTTTTACATGCTAAGACATTAAAACACATAATTCCAAAAAAATTACATGTTTGCTAAGCAAAAAAACTCTGAAAATCACTTTAACTACAATAAGATATAGCTCAATAAGATATATCTCATAAGTTATAATTATTCAAAATTCTAGTTTCACTTCATGATAATAAACTAATAATAATTAATTTCAAGCTCATTCTAGCTGACTTCAAGCTAATTAGGGTAAAAGGCATTTTGAAAAAAAAACAAACAAACCTGGCAATCAAAACATGGAATTTTAACCCCATGGACATCAAAATAAATACAATACGATTAAAAGAAAACATGGAATGACAGTATATAACTGCCGGAATGACAGTATATAATCGCTAGAATGTACTCTCCTTCTACATTACATACATACATCAAGTTTCCAAATTTGAAGTCAAATTACTTCCAACTTCTAACCATCAACCACAACGCAGGTCATCAGTTTTGCTGGTGATCAAGAGTCTTTCTGAATAACATAATGTGCGGCTCAGGGCGGTGAAAAGCATAGTGCATCCACCCGCGAGACTGCTGAATCCCAATTGCTCGCCATTCATTCTGAATAACAACTGCGTTACTTGTGCACCAACACCATTAAAAACAGAACAAACTAAACTCAACATCTAACAAAATACGAAATAGAAGCGAAGACGACCGGAGGCTTACCTCACTCAGAAGGCGATCCCTAGGGTGGAAGTTTCAGATTTCCCGCGAAAACAGAGAAGGGCTGAACTCTGAAGGATTTGGCAGATTAGATTTCAAGATGCGCGACGGAAAGTCGTTAAAAATGCCACAAAATGCAAATTCCTTTATAGATAAATTGAAAAAGAGAAACAATATGTATAATGTTCATGTTCCAGGCAGCTTTTTAATTTCATTTCTTACGCCTAAAGAAGTTGGTCGGCTGCGTTTACCCTTTTTTTAAAATTGTTTCTTAATTAGGACATTTGTGATAATAATTAAATAGATACAGGCGGCATTTTCGATTAAATATAACTGTTTATTTTGGAGTTGTCTATAATGCGACTTTTTGGATATTCCGGCGACTTTTTGGATATTCTGGTGACTGAATCTGGCGGAAGAAATGAGGTTAAATATTGATTTTTAGCAGTTAAAATAGTTTTTTAACTGCATATTTGGATTCAGCGCCCTGAAAAACCCCTGGGAGCCATTGATTGTGCAGAAACTAGCTATCAAACTTGGGATTCCAATGAAATTGTTGCCGGATTTTGACCGGAAAAATCTGCCAGAAAAGCTTTCAAAAAGTCGCGTTATAGACTAATGGGTTTATTTTACCCCCTTTTAATGCCTATTAACCAAAAAAAATTTAATAATTTATTTTGGAAAATTTATTTTGGAATAGGGTTTCAGAATTTTTATTTTTTATTAATATACTCTTTAAATTTAGTTTAAAAGTAGTTGTATCTTTTATTTTTTATTTAATCAATAAAATATTATAGACTAGATTAAAATAATGTATATATAAAATATTGGTGATAAAGGTGATGTGAATTCATACAAATTAAGAGATCTAAGGTCTAATTCATAAGTGACATGGTTTACATAAAGGAGGATGCTATAATATACCTAGTGTAATAGAAAATAATATATATATATATATATATTATAATTTTTTTGTGAAATGTGTTTATGGTTTTTGACCATGTGGTATTGATAAGTTATGGTATTCGTTCAATGTATTGTAACAAAGTCTATTTATACTTTAGGAACCTAACCATCAAAAAGGGTGATTGTATCGCAACTCAACTAAGTGGTTGCACAAAAGAAAACTATATATATATATATATATATATATATAGTTTTTGTGAAATGCTTATGGTTTTTGGCCATTTGGTATTGATAAGTTATGGTATTGGTTCACTGTATTGTAACAAAGTCTGTTTATGGGTTAAGAACCTAACCATGAACAAGGTGGATTGTATTGCAACTCAACTAAGTGGTCCACAAAAGAAAACTATATATATATATATATATATATATATATATATATATATAGATATATATTATATATATATATATATATATATATATTATTCTTTTGTGAAATATGTTATGGTTTTCGGGCATGTGGTATTGATAAGTTATGGCATTGGTCCACGGTATTGTAACAAACTCTATTTATATGTTAAGATCCTAACCATGAACAATGGTGGATTATATCGCTAGATTTCAGAGGAACTCATCCTCCTAATAATAATCTCAAATGATGATCTTATCCTTAAACACCAGGGACCTAACATGACCCTAATCTAGAATATTTTTGGAGTACATTATTCACTCGAAAAGGTCAGATGTGGTAGAGCGATTAAAGAAACTAATTATAACATATTTCATCACATATATTTTTAATGAGGATGTTATTATCGTTAATTGGCATGAAGTGAGTGACTCTAAAGCATTACCTTTTAAATTTAATCACATGGTGTTGAAGGAACTGAGATTTAACGAATTAGTCTATCACACATGATCTCTTACCTTGCATAGTCCAGGTATAAACTCTATGGAAAATGTATGTGATAGGCTCAATTATCTAAAAAAAGCTAAGAGGACGAGGTTAGATAACAAAATGAAAGAAAAACCTTTATGGAAAGCTAGATGCATAGAGAATAACATCTCAATCCTAATGGATACTTTGCACTCAGACTTTTTCTCAGTAAAAACAAAGAAGAATTTGTTGGACCTTGTGGAATGGAGACATTATATACTAAAAGTATAGGGAGAAGAGTGTTGATTAAAAGGCAGAATGATGTGGATTCAAAGCGGAGATAAAAATACTAAATTTTGCCATAGGAAAGCATGAAGAGAAAAACTCTTAATTTGATGTGGTCTATTAAGGATGAGGACATAAAATTCATTGCAACTAGGAAGGGAATTCAAAGGGAGGTAGTCACATATGTTAGCTCTCAACATAGGGAGTCACGTACCACCAACATTGATGACCGAATGGACAACATGATGGGTCCAAACCTATTAGACATGGAAAAAGAATCAAGTGGGGAATTTTGAAATAAGGAATTAATAAGAGGGGCATGAGAATCAATAATTAGTGAGATTTTATAACTTTAAGCTCAATTCTTTACACCCTTTCACTCCTGTCAATTACTTATGCGAGAGTTCTTAAAACGCTCAACCTTCCACACTATAATTCGTTCCTCCACAGAGATTGGAAATTCGACCTTGACAGTGGAAACGCATTGGCCCTCAAGAATAGGTCTATAATCAACCATCTAACCATGACTAGAAAGTTTTAAAATGTGTGCTATAAATCCTTCCAAAATAAGCCAAAACAACATTCCAAAATAATTCAAAATTCATTCAAAAATGTGCCAAAAAACACTCCTAAGAAAGTCCCTCTAAATGAGCTAATCTTCACTTTTGGTACATCATGTGTGAACCTTCGAGCTCCTGTTATTGACAGTTAGTGGGTTCACCATTCTATCTTGTAAAAGCATGGTCTCGCAGAATGTATGCGAGAAGATCAATTATCTCAAAAAAAGGTATGAGGATGAGCTTAGATAAGAAAATGAAAGAAAAACCTTCATGGAGAGCTCGATGACATAGAGAATAACATCTCAATCCTCGTGGATCCTTGATGAAAATGAGAATTTTGGGGTTGCCCAAATTCCCAATTTCTTTAAAAAAAAAAAAACAAGATCCTGGACCTGTGGGTTATGGCCCACTACGCTTCTGCTACGCACACACATTATAACTTTATAACAGTACACCATATAAGAGTTGAATGCACACAACCACACATAATTTGCTAAATTGTAAACTCACACAAGCGTATACAATACTAGAACACATTTCACATATATATACAGAACAAATTACATTCCAGGCTAAGGCATTTCAGCCTTAAACCCCAGCTCACAATCGACTACATCTTGCTCACTCACAATTTTACTCACAAATAAGATATATCTCTCACACCCTATCAAATTACAATTATATAAGAATTTTAGGAAGGATCAATCCTATCCTCTCCTTATTTTCTCCATAAAAGCTTCATGCATGCACGCTATAAATCTGCTTTATCCCTTTTAAATCTATGTTTCTGCTTTAAATCGCGCTTTTCTTTTGTTCTGATCCTCTCGTCGAGTTTGTTTGCTTTGTTGCTTGTTGCTCCTGCATTAGACTCCCGAGGCACAAAAATTTATGACCTCCTGGTCATATGCTTCTCCTGGTCTTTAGTAATTTTATCCACTGCATTCCTTCACTAGAACTCTGTGAGCTGCAACCAACCTCTACAGTAATAGCCTCCTTTGTTACACAATACCTCACCAAGCCCTCCGCACTCGGTCTTTTGGCATCCTTCTCTAGGTTGCTGCAAATCTTCTCACCTTCCGCTGCCGCCATCTGCACAATAGCAAGACCAAAAATTCTTCATCTTTAACTCAACTGTACCTCTTTCCGCAGAATCTTACTGCTCTGATACCACAAATGATGGACTGCTTGCTGGTTCCAAAGATAATCTTCCTAGTTTGACTGCAATCTCTTCTATGTCTTCAGTTTGGTCTTTCAGTAATCCCCTCAGCTCATCAGTCATGAATTCTCCTGCAATTGTTTTTCTTTATTATCTATTTTCAACATGAATGAAGCAAGTTATATATGTATATGGAATTGGCATACAAATCCTTTCCTACTACACAAACATGCAAATGTGGTGCCAATAACCCACATAACCAGTGGGCGCACAGTCTTCCACGATTTCATATTTCATGCAATTCCCCACAGTCTCCTTGTAACCAACGCAATTCACACTAATTGCGAATTATTGGCAAAGCCACACTGTATTAACTCTATGTTATGTAGTGTATGGTTTATGGAGGACAGCACGCGGCCTTTGGACTAAACCCAAATTCAAAACCGTTAAAAAATCAACACAGCTTAAATGAATGGAGTGTGTATTTCCACTATAATGGACAGCGCACTGTGAGTGCAGCGTGATGGTAACTACCACAACTACGCTTTATAATCCTACAATTAAACACTGTGGAAATATAATAATGCGTGTAGAAATAGGTTCACAGCCACGGCTCCTCTTGACATTCTATGTAATTATCACAGTTTTAATGAACTCTACAACATTCAACATTTAAAATTTCACCGCCTCAATTCTATCCTACAGGCATACAAATAAATGAATCAACAGATTGTGCCAACTTCATGCATATGGAATGGCACCGCTTGTGGTTAAACTACAGGCATACAAGCCCAATTCAAGGACCGACAATCAAACTCGACTGTTGGGTAATTTAAAGCACACACACCTTTTATTAAAACCATCAAAATTATGAACAACGCAGTCTTCCCCTTTTACACAGGTAAAAACAACATTTCTCTTCAAAGGTCCGCGCTCCCTCCTGTACCAAGACATTTTTTTTTCATTGAAGAGCTACTCATTTTCTTTTTTCTTCCTACTTTTCATATACAAAATAAATTCCTAATTCTAGAATTTACATTAGAGGAAATCTTTCCTCCTTGGCGGCTAAGTTTTTACCTCCTTTTCCTTTTTACTCGTAATGTAATCTTTATTTAGTACAAAAGCAGCTTTTACCTAATAATTTAAGCTTTTTACCATTTAGTAATTTTTATTCTCCATGCTAATCCTTCTTTAAGAGAAAAGATAGCATGTCTTATTTTTTTTCCTATTTTTAACTGAGGAAAAACATAGGAACAGCAAGCTTTTCCCGTCTGAGTGCATGCACCTGCATCAATCCCTTGCACTCAGATTTTTTCTCAGTAAAAACAAGGAACGATTTGTTGGACCTTATGGAATGGAGAAATTATGCATTAAAAATATAGAAAGAAGAGTGTCGATTAAAAGGCGGAATGATGTGGATTGAAAGTGGAGATAAAAAAACTAAAATTTTCCACAGGAAACAACTAAGAGAAAGACTCTTAATTTGATGTGGTCTATTAAGGATGGGGACATAAAATTCCTTGTAGCTAAGAAGGGCATTCAAAGGGAGGTAATTAGATATGTTAGCTCTCAATATAAGGAATGAGGTAACACAAACATTGATGACCAAATGGACAACATGATGTGTCCAAACCTATTAGACATGCCAAAAGAATCACGTCAGGAATGTTGAAATAAGGAATTACTAAGAGGGGCACGTGAGTCAATAATTAGTAAGATTTTATAACTTTAGCCTCAATTATTTACTTCCATTCACTTTTGTCAATTACTTGCATCAGAGTTATTAAAACACTCACCCCTCCACACTATAATTCATCCCTCCACAGAAACTGGAAATTCAACCTTGAGAGGGGAAAAAACATGGCCCTTAAGAATAGGTCTATAATCAACCATCTAACCAAAACTAGAAAATTTCAAAAGGTGTGTTGTAAATCCTTCCAAAATAAGCCAAAAAAACCTTTCCAAAATAATTCAAAATTCCTTTAAAAATGTGCCAAAAATCATTCCTGAGAAGGTCTCTCTAAATGAGCTAATCTTCACTTTTGGTACATCATGTATGAACCTTAGATCTCCCGTTTCTTCACTTGTTTTAATAGATCCAAATTTACTCAAATAAGTGTCTCTAAATGCTCCTTCTCATGCCTATTCCTAATGCATTTTCACTGTAGACACTACTCACTTGTCCACTTGCTAGGGTGACTTTTCCACTCGCTAGAATTTCTTGTGGAATTGGAAGAATGTATAATGAATATTTGATAAATAATTTGTCCTCAACCATCAACAGTCAGAAAGAGTGTGATATAGCTTTTGAAAGGTATTGGGATAATATTTATGACCATGGGATTAGTGTATATTGTTGGTATGGTCATGCATGATGTTATGTTTTGATAAGGCTACATATCCATATATGCTTATGTTTACACATGTACATGCTAATGTCGGTTGATCTTGAAAATGAGATGAGCTTCCCTTGAACGACAATAAGGTAAGGACTTTATTTTGGCATCTGCTTGATTTTTCTAACATCATATATTTGCAAAAAGAAGAGAATCAAGGATGATGAGAAAAATGGTAGACTATATCTCACATGATTCTCCTTAGAGATCACTTCAGCATCAAGGAGATGAGCATTGTCTTGTTATGGAAGATACATTGAGGATATCAAGGGCTGAAATCAAAAGTTGTGAGGCAGATGATGAAAGGGTTATTGAGGCTCAGGAAAGACTTGCAAGGGCTCAGGAAAATCATATAGAGATTAGTGCATTTATCCTTCAGATCTTATTACACAACCAACTCACAAAATAGAAGAAAGAGATAGATTAACGACTTCAAAAGTAGCCTCTTCAAGGTGGAAACCTCCTTTACATTCTACAAATGAACAATTCTTAGATGATTCAAATGAAAATACCTCCTTTCTATATATATGATTCTAATGGGTCATAATATAATGAGAGCCTACATAAAAATAATAATGTAAGGGCACAAAAATAACAATAGTGGGCTACCATGGGGCACAATCAAAACAATATGAGGACAACATGGGAACAACAATAATGATAAGGGGTTAGAATAACAATAATAGTAAGGTAATACACTAGTATTATAGGGACCTAACACGCCCCTCCCTTTCAAAAAAGTGTTCTCCTCAACGCTTGAGTAGTTCCATGCTTCTGTATAAAATTATCATCCTACCATGTGGACTATTCAGCGGGTAAGTTCTTCCCCTTGATGAGATACTCTGAAATTGATCGATTTCGTAGTTGTCAATTTCTTGTTTCTGTTACAACTTTAGGTTCCAATATAGATTTTTCTTCCTCATCAAGTTCTCAAAATATTGTTTGGACTGGTAGCTTGTCACCTATGATCGTCTTTAAACATGAAAAATACAAAACTTGTTGCACTCGAGAAGATGCAGAAAGTTGCAATTTGTATGTCATAGTAGTAATATCTTTCAATACCTTATGTGGACCATAATTCTTTGGTGATAATTTATTATCCTTCTTAGCTTTCTAAAGGGACATTTGTTGTTATGGTGGTAGTCAAAGAAATACCTAGACACCTAAATCAAAAGTTATTTCGCTGTGATGGTTATGTGCTTGTTGGTTCATTCTATTTTGTGCCAAAGTGAGGTGATCCTTTAAGAGTTGGAGAAGTTTTTGTTGATTCTTTATGTGAGCTTCCACTTCTTGAACCATATAATTTTCTCTT
This sequence comes from Pinus taeda, assembly GCA_000404065.3. Taxonomy (NCBI): domain Eukaryota; kingdom Viridiplantae; phylum Streptophyta; class Pinopsida; order Pinales; family Pinaceae; genus Pinus; species Pinus taeda. The sequence continues at coordinate 5,157 of APFE030250318.1, read as the reverse complement.
AAATATGATGTGATGGACGATGGATGATATCCATAATGTGCCATAGATGGGGTATTTTTTGTTACAGTATGGGAGGAAGTGTTATACCACCATTCAACCAAAGGGATCCATTTGACCCATTGTGTCTATTTATTACATACAAAGCAACGAAGAGATCCTTCCAAACAATTTTTCACTATCTCAGTTTTTCCATTAGATTGAGGATGGTAAAATGAGCTATGAGCTAAATGAGTACCCAAATAAGAAAATAATTATGTCCAAATATTTCAAGTGGAAATAGCATATATGTCATTTACAATAATATTTGGATTTCCAAGTAGCTTTTGAATTGTCTCAATAAATACAATAACAGTTTTATTGGCTTTAAATGGATGTCATAAGGAACAAAAGTGTACATACTTGGTAAGTCTATTAACTACCACCATGATGACACTCTTTCCTTTGGGCTTGGGTAAACCTTTGATCAAATCCATCGAAACCTCCTCCCAATATTGACATAGAATGGATAAAACTTCTAATAGTTGTCGGGTCTGAAATGTCTTAACTTTATTTTGTTTGGAAACCAAATATTCATTCACAAATTTTTGAATATCAAATTTAAAGTCATCTAAAAAAAATTCCTTCTTAGCCCTCTAGTAAGTTTTTAAAAATGTTGAATGTGGTCCTAAGGCAGACACATGCAATTCTAGAAGAATATTTTGTTTGGGTTGGGAATTCTTATAGAGGCACTAGGATCTTGTTAAAACTTTAGAATGAGTGCCCACACTTCTTCGCCATTCTTCAATTCATTTCTTGCTTCGTTTATCAAATCTGGTTGGACAAAATAAATGGAACAAAGCAATGCATCTAGATCCTTGTCCTTTCTCGAGAGTGCATATACAAAAACATTTTGCTTCCCTTTTCTGTAAATGATTTCAAAGCCATAACCAAAGATCATTTTGACCCATTTTTCTTCTCTTTTGAAGATAATATTTGTTCTAAAAAGTAATTAAGAGTAGCATGATCCGTTTTTACCTTGAAGTGTCTTCCCATCAGGTAAGGTGGTGATTTCTTAAGTGCCTATATTATTGCCAATGTTTTCTTCTCATAAATAGCTTTGTGTAAATACTTTCCTTTGATTGGACGACTTTCAAAGGAAATGGGTCTTTCTTCCTATATTAAAATAGCATCAATTCCATTTCATGAGGCATCACATTCCACAATAAAGGTTTTTAAGAAGTTTGGCGTAGCTAAGACCGATGCTTGGAACATTACCTCTTTAAGATGTTCAAAGGTATTCGCTGCCTCTAGAGTCCAGGAAAATCCATCTATATTTAGTAAGGTTTTTAGAGGTTCTTCTATTCTCCCACAATTCTTAGCAATATTGTGATAATACATGTCAACTGGAGAAATTCTCGCATATGCTTTATGGATGTGGGGATTTTCCATTCCTTAATCACTTTAATTTTTCTAGGGTCTACCTTAAAACCTTCATGAGATATAATATGACCCAAATATTCCACCTCTTTTACTCTAAAAACATTTGGATGTTTCTGCATATAACTATTTCTCCTCCAATAGTTTCAGCAGTCTGAAACATGTTGAACATAATCCTTCCAAGACTTTGTGTACATTAGTATATCATCAAAAAATAATAACACAAATTTTCCAAGGAAGGGTTGAAAATGGAATTCATCAAAACTTGAAATGTAGAAGGTGCATTGACAAGGCCAAAAGGCATGACCAAAAATTCATAATGACCCTCATGCATTCTAAATGTTGTTCTTCGAATGCCTTTAGTATTCATTTTTGTTTGATGATATTCTAAAAGAAGGTCCAACATGGTCAAGTAAATTTCTACATGCAATTCATCAAATTATTCAAAAATGATAGGAATGGTAATTTTATCTTTAATAGTGAGCTTGTTGAACTCATTTTAATATGGACACATGTGCCATAATCCATCCTTCTTGTGCACCAATAATATTGGAGCATAGAACTTTGCCTAGGTTGAATTATACTAGCCTCTAGCAATTCTGCAATGATATGTTCAATTTCACTCTTTTGGGTACACATATATCTGTAAGGCCTGACGTTTGGAGGCATACTTCCTAGAATCAAATGAATATCATGATCATGATCACAAATAGGTGGGAGGCCTTTGGGAGTCTCAAATACCTTGGAATGATTGTCCAAGACTTTTTGGAGATTTGAAGCAATAGATGAGTTGGATGTGGGAACCTCTAGCGAACATAACTATGCAATTACACCTCATTGTTCATTCATTAGCATCTTTTTCATGTTGTTAGAGCTGATTATCTTTCCTAGTTTCCATATGATACTCCTTAATTCAACTTCCTTTCGTTCTGAAGAAAATTTCAAGAAACATTATCGAAAATTAAAATCTATCGTGCCCAAAGATTGTAGCCATTGGACTTCTAGTACAACATTAGCATCACCTATTCGAATGGAAAGCATTTGACTATTCAATACATATTCTCCCATTGATAACTTGATATTATGGTACTTTCTAGAGTAATTTATGGGTCCTCCATTTGTAACTATCACTCATTTGTAACTATCACTTGACACTCTGGTTTTGGATATAGGAATAAATTCAATTCCTTAGTTATCTTACAAATAGTTTGACAAGTAGTAATTCTGGTCAATGCATTACAAGATATGGTCAGGTTCATTTCTTCTTTCTCTAGAGTTTTTTCCTCGTGTGTATCCTTCCTTTGATGTTTCTTGTTCCTTTTCTTCCTCCTCTTCACAATCTATGTCAAATAATTTCTTCTCAACTTAATTATGATCATTAGTGTATTTACTATCACAACTGTAACAAAGCCATTTTTCACTTTTTCCTTCAAAATGTTGTGGTGTCAAACTTGTAGGTTATTGAAGGCTAGGGAAAAAAACACTTCCGTATTTATAGTTGTGAGTGGAAGGCTTTCCTTTTTGCCAGAATTTTGCTTTCAATTTTTCTTGCCATCTTGAATGCCTTCTCCAAAGAACGAGGTTCCTAGAGGAGAACCTCATGTTGGATGTTATGCTTTAAATTCCATAGAAAACATCAATCCTATGTTCCTCTAGAATATATTTTACCTTATATTTACATTTTGGAAGTTCTCGTTGTGCTCCACCATTGAACCCTTTTGTTTGAGATTTATCAAATGGCTAAAAAACGTGTTGCTTTTTGTATCCTCATAATGTGCTATGATTTCTTCTGTAAAAATGACCCAAGTGACAATTTTTTTACTAGAGAAAATTTGTTGATACCATGCAAATTTATTGGGTTCCGAATATAAAGTTGCATTGCGTACGTTTTTTGTGTTTTGCACATTATGGAGATTGAAATATTTCTCTATCTGTAGTATCCATGTTATGGGATCCTTTGCATCAAAATTCCTCATATCCATATTTGGAACATGGTGGGTCTTCAATCCAACGTTAGAGTGTGTGACAACATGACTAACATTTATTTTATTCTCATTATGAGTTTCCTTTACTACCCTTTCTCCATTAATAAGAATTTCTTGTAGCAAATTTCTCAAAGCTATCCTAAAATCGCCCATGTTTCCTTTAAGTTTTGCTTCTATACCATCCATCTTACCTTATAAGCTATTAGGATATTCCGACACGTAGGAATATTTAAGTATAAATTGGTCTAGTATAGAGTTAGGTAAAGTGTGTTTCTTTAATATGTACATTTGTAACTTACAATCCGACGGTCACGATATGTAGTGATCCGACGGTTCATTCTCTCCTTGGTATTACCGATACTTGATCCATGGCTTGACACTCGATTGGTCCATGAATTGCATTTAAAGCGCATGGAGGGTCATTTGTGGGTTCACCATGCATGAGAAAAGCTTATGTAAATTTTCATTCTTTTATTAATAAATTTCCTGTAGTAGCCACGTTGGCACAGGGCGTGGACTGTTTCCGTCTCTAAGGGTTTTAACCACGTCAAAATACTGGTGTATTGATCCGTGATCTGTTTGTGAGAAGTTTCCTTTTTTTGTTCTGTCTGAGGAACTTACCCTGTATATTCCTACATGGTATCGGAGCTATTTGAGGGCCGTGTCCGTTGTTGATCCAAATCTGAAGCCGGTAGAACTGCATGCGACTACCATCTCCTAGATCTATTGTTTATGACTGCTTTCGGGCCGAGAGGACTACTCTGTTGTGTTAGGAGCATATGTTCTAGTGAGGAACCCCTTTTGTTTCACGCGAAAAGGTTTCCGGTAGCCCTAGCTGCTTCATTTTTTAGATCTGGCGGTATACAATGTTTATTTGCAGTTTACTGTTATTTTCTCTCTGTTTATTTCGGTTTCGGTTTATTTAGCTATGTTTTTACCTTATTTATACCTTTCATTTCTGTGTATGCTCTTAGCCCTACGACTCTGTGTGATCTGGGCAAATCAGAAACAAAAAGGAAGATTTTTTCTCATGCGTATGCTCTTTTCCCTGCACCTTAGTGTGTTCTCCGAAAATCAAAAACATTGAGGAAAATATTTAGTTTTCGGGTAAAGATAACTTTAAGCCCTAAGGCTTATTTTTTTTGCATGTCCGTGTTCGGTTTTGTGTTTTTGTTTTGTAGGGAGAAAAAGAACTTTCTCGAGCAAGCACGCAATCCAAAGCATCCGTGACTAAAAGAAAACAAACCCCCCCCTCTCTCTCTCTCTCTCTATCTATCTATCTATCTATCTTTTTGTATATCTCACTTAGTTCAAAGCTAATTTAAGAGAGTAGAGGTCTTGGGTTCAAATCTCCTTTTCATTGAAAAAGGAGTGTTGTTTTTCATTTCCGCACATTCCTGCATCGGCGCCTTCATCAACTTTTTTAAAAAGGTCATAACTTATTCATCCGGAAGTCGTTTTCAAAACCGTTTTTTTGAACCAGCCTAATTTTTGGAGCTTTTTATATTGGAAGACTTAGTTTTAGCATATATAGCTTCAATTTCTATCAAAATGGAAAGTTCATGCCAGGTTATCCCTGACAGCACCAACTACTTCGAATGGTGGTCCTACATTGTGGATTTACTTAGAAGTAAAGGTCTTTACCGAATAGCCACAGGCCAAGAAACCAAGCCGAAAGATGAAGAGAAAGCAGCCAAATGGGAAAATAGACAAGATCAAGCACGTGGGTTGATAGGGATGTCTATCTCTCACGATC
>APFE030250308.1:0-15541 GCA_000404065.3 Pinus taeda | reverse complement strand
AGCCATCGAAGATGGAGCACCGAGAGGAGTGGTAGGATGAGACTCGTCAGAGGGCTCCCAAATGGGGTTGTAAAAGAACTCGTAGAAATCGTCTCCTGGAGCTCGAGAATTCAACGGTTGTACTCTTGGAACAATGGGAAAAGCGCCACAAACCAGAGTTTCAGGGGCAGCAGAAGATGGGGACCCTTCTTCACTTGGGATCGAAGACGAAGTTGATGGATCAGCCAGGATGTCCCAACAAAGACCCTAAAGAAGCTAACGATAAAACCTACTCAAACTAAACGCACACAAGATCTAACCGCGTAATATTATCGTGGCCAAATGAATTTTAAGACGCAGGAACCAAACTTGACCTTTTCATGTTTCGAGAGTCGAGAAAAGGACGAAAAGATGACTCTATCTACTTCGAATGTTTAATGAGCACGAAGTGGCAAGACGCTCACTTACACCTTTTCTTTTAGAGAGTCTGAAAAGGATCAAAAGTGACTACTCTGGAAGTTCTAGGCAAAAGGTTTACCAAGCAACCCGTAAAACTGCTTATACACCTTGGAAATCATATGAGAACCAAGGACTTCCCGTACTGCAGTCAATCTTCCCGAATGCTGTGTTCGGTGCGTTACGGTTTACAAGGCGGTAGACTCGGCTTCCTGTGGATAAAGGTTGCAAGCCTAATGGAGTCTCCCCATATATACGCGACGGTACGTGGGAGCCCAATCCGTACTAGCACTTATCGTTTCACCGTGGAGGAATCACCCAACCACTCAATGCTAAGCTACTAGGTTTAAAGACGCCGGAACACGTCTCTAGCCTAGACCTCTAGATGTTCTCGTTAAGTTCCAATGCGTTTTTAGGTAAATTTGGTTAATTTTACAGTTGATCTTGAATTAGGTTTGAGTTTGAGGTCCTACCGTATGATCTCTCAAAACACCTAAATGCAACTATATGCCAAAGATCATCATTTTGTTCGATGAATTCTAGCTAACAAGAGTTAAGGATCTTTCAAACAAACAAAACGAATTCAAGCAAGCACGCAACCTAACGCAACTAATAGCAAGGAAATGAAACTTTTCTTTCGAAAACACGAAACAACAAAATTCTCTTTTCCTTCCAACTATCAATGCAAAAGATACTAGTTTGCTCTACTTCTTTCAATGACATAAAAGTTCTTTTCAAACGAATTAGAGAGATAGCTACACTAAGTGAAAAAATAAATCACCCAATGCACACAAGACAATTCCCAAGTCACTAGAACCAGTTTCCTAAATCGAAGGAAAACAAAGGTTCATGAGCTATTGTAATCTAAGCTCAACAAGACAATGAGGAATTCAACGGGGGAAAGCAAATCGCTTGGAACATAATCAGTCACTTTCAACAATCACTAAACAAAAGTGGAAACAAAAAACGAAGTTGGCTGGCCAACTAAGAACACCAAATCCCGGACGGGAGGCTAGACACACATGACCACTAGATGCCCTAGGGTTTGAGTGTGAAATCAATGAAGATAAGCGAACACCCGAAGGATGAGAGTTCACAACCAGACAACGACGGCCCGACACACTTCAGTAATCGCTAAAAGTCAAGACAAAACATAAACCAAGCAACAAGAGCAAAAAGAAGGGCTTTGCACAAACTGCAAACAAGCGATAAACGAGCTCTCGTGGAACGAGGCCTCGCAAGCAAGCGAGTCACAGTCCAACAAAGTTATCAAGCCAAAATCCAAGTGTAAAAAGCAGGGGAAAACCAAAACCAAGAGGTTCAGTAGGTCAAATTGGTCAAAAAGAATTTTTTACAGTATCAGCGTGGGTGACCCTATAGCAACAAAGTGATGACGGAAAAGTGTCTGTAGCAACTTTGCGCTGTCAGCGCGGAAGGACACGAATAAAGGGCGTTGGCCCGAAAAACCAGGTCAGCGCGACTGTCTTAATATACAAACGCGATGACAGGGACAGCAAAGAAGACAGGATGCGCTGTCAGCGCAGCTGTTTTAAAATAAAACGCGCTGAGGCTGAAAAGCAAATCAATTTGAACAAAAACTTCCAAACCAAAGGAACAGGCTTTCAAGGCAATTAAGGTAGTCCCTAGGGCGAACCCAGAAACAAACCAACAGCAAAACCACTCCCCAAAATCTTGACAAAGAGCAATAATCAAAACAAAGGTGACATACAAAGGGACAGGCAAGCTCCCCAGCGGAGTCGCCAAATTGTTGGATAGGTAAATCCCCTCTACGGATAGAGGCGATCCCTACTAGCCCAACAGGGGTCTAGCAACAATCGAACAATGCTACACCACAGGTTCCTAGTTGTAATTAACCGGTGGGTAGAATAACCTACTTGGATTCGAACGCTTGTTTGTCGAAGAGATGCTCCTCTCGCTCCTTCGCTGCAGCCGATCACGATTCTTCGCTATCCTCGCGGACGAACACTTGCACAAGCAAAAGAGAGGAAACACGAGCGTAAAATCTACTAACAACAACTATGTATCGGTCAGGAAAGATACAATTTGCATTAATCATTCATTGGACAAATGGAAATGGAACCATAAGAGTAGTCATCTATCTTTATTAATCAGAAAATAGAGTAAGGTACAACCGAAGTCCTGACGCTGAGTCCTTCCCTAGAGGGTCCAGCCAGCATGTCTTCCAAGAATTCACCTTTGAAGCAAATCTCCCAAGTCAAAAGAGGTCTCTCTCTCACATACAAGGCAACAAGCTCATGACCTTCCTCAAGCTCAAAGCAATCCTCACACAACACACCAAATGCCTACACAGAGCAGCACTAATGCACTAAGAATTCCTCAAACAAAGTCTATATGTTCCAAACTAGCTGCTCATGGGCAATGGAGGAGGCTTATAAAGGAGAAGGAGTCTCCATGAATAGGTAAAGGATGACCTTTCCCCCAAGATAAGTGGATGGTCAGTCGAACAGACATGCCAGAGAAAGGATGGCGACCTCAACAATGCTAACAACCAAGTCTAGAGGGATCTGGAAGGTTGGTTGTTAGAACAAATTCGCCCAAACAGGATCAGCGCGGGTGAGACACTGAGCTGGCGCGCTGACATCGCAGATCACTGTAGAGGAGGGCCAAGTGCGCAACAGGACAAACGGAGGGTGCGTTGTTCGTAAAATTGGACCAGCACAGAAAAGACGTGTGCTTCCGCGCTGGCAGCGCATCAGATACATTGGCCTCCGCCTGTCAGCGCGGTTATTTGATTAACGGACGCGATGATGCATTTAACTTAGGCAAAGAGGGTTTTTTAGCCATTTTAAGGAGCATGAGCATAGGTGAATGTGGTTTCACAACACAGTAGGGAGACTGGCATGATGGTAGTGACATTTTACTGTGTAACAGGGGGCATAGATATTCAAAATATTAATAGGGAATCTTTTCCCTTGATGGATGCTGAAATGAGAATACCAGCAAAACACTTAAATGCCTTTGCCCTGATCCAATCAAGGTTCCACAGAACCGCCAACCCTCCCGATAGGCCTTTTGCCTCTGAAGCTACCAAGAACCATGAGGGAAACATTTTCCTAAAATAGGCAATGGACACATGACTACTATGCATCATTTCTTGTATTAAAATGATTTTTGGCTGAGTAGAATAGAAAAGATCCTTTAGCGCCAAAAATTTGAGGTCTGCTCCCAGACCCCGAATGTTCATGGATATCATAAAAGTCATTTGGGATAGTTACCAGCCATGCTTTCTCTAAGAGGCTGTGTCTCTGACATGTCGAAGATGGGAACCTCGGTCAGGGATAGGTTCCTTATACCACCATTTGTGGCAATTGTCCTCCCCCTAAAATCTCTGTTGCCCCCTTTTTGCTTCTTTCTGACAGTGATATTCTTTTCTGAGATTGGGCTAATAAATGGCATGCCAGGATTATCTGGTTTATGGATAGTCAGGGTTCTAGCTCCAGAGATTTCCTACTTAAGAGGAAGTCGAGGTCACTGTCATATGGATTAGTAGGAGAGGAGATCAGAGATTTTAGAGGGGAAACAACCGCTATTGGCTACTTTCCTTTCAAGGATAAATTCAGGGTCGGCTTGGGCGACGATGAAGAGGAGGAAATAAGAATGGGGTGGGATCCCACAACAAAGTCTTTAAACAGAATGGGTGGAGGTGACGGGACCACTTTGTCATCAGAAGGTTTTGGGATAGATGGGCAATGGAAAGGAAAAGTGTTGATTATGGGAGAGCCTCTCAACTTTCTGGAAACTTCCGGTCTAGATACCTGATTGATTGAGACTTCCTGAGACAAAGACTGTGGAGAACCGGAGACAATGTTTACCATATTTTTGGAACCTTGCCCGTTCACAAGTTCTGTCGGGGAGAGGGAAGCAGAAGGAGATGGGGTCTCCTTTTCCGTGAGCAAGGGAGAGTCAATCCTATATTTGCGATGCAACGGTCTACTTTTTTATGTCTGGCGCCGATAACAATTTTGAATAAGGTGACCTGTCCTGTGACATGTAGAGCACCAGAAAGGGATGCCCCAAAAATCGAGTATTTGATTGATCTTCTGGTCTCTCCAAGCAATCTCAACATGATTTGGGAACCCCCCCTATAGGCTTTTTCAATAAGTATCCATGCTATTCTCTTGTCCTTCAAGCCCAGGCATCTTGGGTCGACATAAACAAATCTTCCAATAGTATTTTCTATTTCAGCTAGCGTCTCCTTGGACCACAACTCTAGGGGCAAGTTTGGGAGCTTAACCCAGATAAGGTTATCCGATGGAGTATTTTTTAAAGGGTCAAATCCTATGTACCACCTGTAGAGGGTGAGAAAGCTCCTATTGAAAACCCAGGGACATTTCAAAATTGATTCTACATCTTTGGCCTTCAGAAAATGGAAGCAGTACCACTCTTTCATAAGATTGGAAATGATGGGGATATATCCAATAACGGGTTTCCACTGTACCTCCAGCCACTTTCTCATCACGGCATCATCCATTTCTGGGAAGTGCCACTTACCGACCAAGGCAAGGTCTTGTAAGCTCTCAATTATTTCAGTCAAGAAAATGTTGTCCAAAGAAATTGCAGAAGGCAGGGGAGAGGTTTTGACCGGGTTTCGGGACTTGTTGAAACTGCTAGCATGTTCACGCGTTAACTTTTTCTGATGGTTAACACCACTCCTATCATCCTCCCTAGATGATTTGTCTCTGTGGGTACCTCTACATTCCTTATCGCCATCACACGTTACCCGGTTGACCACCATGTCATCCAGGGTGGATTGCCATCCACCTGACAACGTGGCATCCACCCAAGCCTTCTCAGCCTGGATTGCTGCCCGGACCATAGCTTCCATGGCCCCCTCGTAAGACCCACCCTCCATGCGCCTCCAAAATCCTCTACCTCTAGATTAGGGATAGTACCTTTGTCCTAAAATGGATTTCCAGATAGATTCGAAGTCATAAAATTAATCAGACTCTGGCCACACTCTGAGCATAAAGCCTAGATAGAGTAAATGCCAGACAATGGAATTTGAGTGATGTTACACCAGCTCTGACAAAGAAACTAACACTTAGAAGACTCGGGAAACAATGGTTTCAAAATCCGAGGCAGACACGAAAAAGAAACCACCTTTTGGGTCACAGATAATAACTCTAAGGATACGGCATCACATAGGGAAATTTACTATGCATGGGTAATCCTGAATTGCCTAAGCTTAGTTTTCAGTTCATTACAACTTTCTTTGTTTTTGTTTTGGGCTTGTAATTTCGGATTTTTTAATCTGTTTTTTAGTCGGGAGATTTTGATAGAAGTCTGAGATTTGAACATTTTGACGCATTTAATTTAATTGATTTAATTTTTAATTCGTTTAATAATAATTTTTTTTTTTTAAATATTATATGACAAATTTATTTTTTATAAGTGAAATGATTTGATTCATAACATTCATCTATTTTCAATTTTTAATTATATATTAAAATGTATATTTTATAAATGAAAATTTCTCATTATTAAAATGTGTAAGATATATATTTTTATTTTTCTACATTTACCATTTATTTTTTATAAATTTAAATTAAAATATATATTCTATTTAAAAAAATTACATATTTTAACTATTAAATAACTTGTTTTTACCATAATTAATTTTATCTAGTTTTTTTTAGCTCGTATGCACGTAGAATCTTTAAATGCATGGGAAACATAAAAACATGGTCTATGCGTCTATGTGTCTAGAGAAAATTTCAACCATTTTTTTCCAAAAATATGGCGAAAAAATCCCTACTTTAAAGATTCTTTAAAATTATCACATGCTCAGACTACTCTATTTTTCTATTAAAAAAATCTACTAACATGACTAATAATATATATATACATACTTATCAACCACTTTATTTTTTTTCTATTTCTTTTAATCTTTAATAATATCAAACCTTGACTACAAGGATTTTTTTGGGGTCGAACCCAACAAAAAAAAAGGTACAAGCCAAGAGTGCCTTTAATAGACTATTATCAAACCGTATTTAATTAGTTTAGTCATAGTAATGACACTGACTTGTCACCAATTTTATGAATTGCCAGCACATAGGTCCTTCTTGAGGGAGCAGGACTATGACAATTCTCCCTATTTTATTGTATTTAAGCACATGAATGACTCATGAGTGCGTTAAAAAGTATTTTCACTATAACACGGAAGCAGGGACGGCGGAGTTTGACCAGTGGCAGTCAAACCCACTACAGGTATACTTTCCATGAATCCCGCGAGTCATCATATCTATAGTTTCTCATTTGACCTGCTTTCATTGACTCTTAGTAGCTCGTATGCGCGTAGAATCTTTAAATGCATGGAAACTTAAAAACATGGTCTATGCGTCTATGTGTGCAGAGAAAATCAGAATTTCGAGCATCGTAGGTTCTCCATTCTCCATTGGCCATGACAATCCTCCACGGCAGAGTTTCGTGCTCGACACTTCTCATGACCCAAGCTGTTCAACTATTCTATGGAATGGCACTTCTCTTCATGATAATTACTCTTCAGTCGCACATTTGCAAGGCAGCAATACAGTATTTTACATGCGACCACAATTTTAACTATACAACAAACAGTAAGTACGAGAGAAATTTGAACAGTGTCATGACTAGGCTTATTAAAGATTCGTCCCACACAGCGTTTAACACTTCTGAGAATGGCCAAGTATATGGCCTTGTGCAATGTCGGGGAGACACAACACCCGACCAGTGCTACAATTGTTCACAACAAGCAAACACTACTCTTCGACAAAATTGTGGGAATGCAGGCGGCGGTTTAATGTGGTTTGAAGATGAAAACTGCTTTTTGCGTTATGAGAACTATAGTTTCTTCGGACAATTGGATACCACTGATGGAATGTATTTTTTGAATACGAACAATGTCACACCTAGTCCTGATGTTTTTATTAAGGCTGTTAACAGCTTATTCAACAAGTTGGTAGATGAAGCAACATCTAGATCTACATTATATGCTTCTGGAACAACAACAGACTCCTTGTCTCGAAGGATTTACGGTCTGGTCCAGTGTACCAGAGATATGTCGATAGACAACTGCACATCATGTTTGCAACAAGCAATCAACTATATTTCTATAAATTACAGTGGAAGGCAAGGAGCACGGGGTTTGATGGGAAGCTGCACAGTTCGTTATGAAATGGGTAGTTTCTTTAATTCGACTTCGTCTCCACCTCCTGCGGAAGCACCAGCTAATAGCCCAGTTGCTGATACACCACCGAATCAGATCACACCATCCAGTAATAGTACGCAGAACAACAAATCTTCAAACAATTTGCCCATAATTTTGGGTGTTGCTGGCGGCTTGCTTCTGCTGTTATTGATATGCGTGTTAACAACTAGGAGGAGACTGAAGTCTATCAGATTTCGAAATCCTTCCGAAGGTATTTGCATGAAGGATCCCCCAAGTCTTTATATCTCATTGTCAATATATCATACAGCTTTATTTGCTCTGTTAGACTATTGTTAAAGTTTGTTTTTTGAACACGGTTTTCACATATATTCTCTTCAGTAAATCTAAAAAATGCTTGCGAGATCCAAGTTCAACAGATCCAATTTTTCTGCTTTCCCCTATATATTTATGATGAAGCTGTGTATTTTCGTTATATAGATCATGGGCTAGTCGAGGAAGACACACTAATCGGGCAGGATAGGCAAATTGCGTTTACCATGGAGCAACTGATAGCTGCTACGGAAAATTTTCATGATAAAAATAAACTTGGGGAAGGTGGATTTGGGGCCGTATACAAGGTAACATTAATGAATTAGAAATCTTCTATTAATCTTCTGCCGTATACAAGGTAACAATGAATTAGAGAACTTCTCCTAGTTTATAGAATCTTAAATTATAGGCTACTCTCACCGCACTTGGCTAAATTTTTCAGGGAACTATTGAAGATGGAAAGGAAATAGCCGTGAAGAAGCTGTCCTTAAGATCTCTACAAGGAAAGAGAGAATTTATGAATGAAGTTAACCTTGTGGCCAAAATTCAACATCGAAATCTGGTGAACCTATTAGGCTGTTGCGCAGAGGGATCGGAAAGGTTGCTTGTTTATGAGTACTTACCCAATAAAAGCCTCGATAAAATCTTATTCGGTGAGTCATTTCATTTCTATTTTGTATCTGAAAAAATGCATTAATGTTCCAATATATTTATCTGGGTCATGATGATTAGTTAGCGTACTGCATCCATGGATACAGATCCAAACAAACGCAACCAGCTTGATTGGCAGAAACGCTACAACATTATAGTGGGAGTGGCTCGCGGGCTTCTCTATCTGCACGAGGATTCTCAACTGCGGATTATTCATCGGGACATTAAAGCAAGCAATATTTTGTTGGATGAAAATCTGAATCCTAAGATAGCAGACTTTGGCTTAGCAAGACTATTTCCTGAAGATGAGAGCCACGTCAGCACAAGAGTTGCTGGAACTTAGTAAGATTATTACACATTGTCTAAAACTATTAACAATTAGTGATGTACATGTTTTAATGTGTGCTATTGATTTCAAGACGATTGACAATTTTGCTTTTGGGTATTTACCTGCTTTGTTATGTTTTAACATTCGAGCATACAGGAATACGATTTCCTTTGCAAATAGTTTTCACTTGATCCTCATTCAATTCCTAAAATTTCCCTCACTACATAATCTTCGACTTTGTAATTTGGATATGCAGCGGGTATATGGCACCAGAGTATGCTATGCAGGGGCAATTATCTGTAAAAGCAGATGTCTATAGCTTTGGCGTTCTTCTTTTGGAACTTATTACAGGAAGAAAAAACAGTGATAATAATCTGTCACTTGATATGCAGACGCTTTTAGAATGGGTGAGATATTCTGATATTGTTCTCATTTTATGTCCAACTGAGCTTATTCACCTCAGCTAGGTTATGTAATTTTTTCCGAAAGTCATTTTTCACTGGAAATTGGCCATTGTGTTTTTCAAAAAATCTAATTATCGAAATATTTAAATCTTTGTGAACACCATTAAAAAGATCCCTGCGGCATCCAAAAAAATTTACCCAAAATACCAATTTTTTTTAATCCAAAATACTGAAACTTAATAGCATGGGTTCATCTATAAACTGTTTAGAAGAGTGTGAATTTAGAAATTTCACTACTGATATATTTTGATACGATTTTTTAAGGTCGATAAAGTATCAAGCTGACGATTGTTCGTGATTATTATGCAGGCGTGGAGATTATACAAACGAGGGAATATTGTGGAGATAATTGATCCAGCTATAATTGTAACGTGCAACGTGGAGGAAGCATTGAGATGCATTCATGTTGGTCTTTTATGTACACAAGCTGACTCATCACTTCGTCCGTCAATGTCTCTCATCACTTTGATGCTTTCATCTCATTCTGTGACATTGCCGGATCCCACCCAGCCTGCTTTTGTTTCCGAAAACAGCAAGTCCACCGGTTGTGGACCTGGGGTTTCACAATCTGCTAGTATTTCTTCCCCATCATCTGCTGCATCTCACGCTCCTCCGTCAAATGCTGATGCTTCGATTACAGAGTTGGTACCCAGGTAACGCTCATCTTGCAATCTCTCGGCCTTAAAAATGGTACGTCTTTCAATGTCGTGAAATAAATGGGTTCAGAGATACGGATGTGCATAATTTGTAATAATATTACTTTAGGATGCTAGGGTAATAAGTTAGGGCGAGCCATATCTCACCGTTTTATTTCGGCCTTAGCAAATTCAAAGGTGGGCATATATACTTGCTCTTCATTTATAGCTTGATAGCCTGATAGTATGGAATTTATTGAAGATCGTTAGTTATGTAATATTTAAATTATGCAATATTTAAATGTGTACGTTTTACAATAATTAAGGGTGTTGTCAAGCTTTTGTGAATTGTGGAGTGATGGTTGTTATCCTCTCCACCCTACTTTGTAAATAATGGGAGTGATTGTTGTCATCCTCTCTACCGTAATTGAGTGTGATAAATTTTGTCCTATTTCGTTTCCCTTTCCCTGGTAGCTTCGCTTCGTGTAATGTTTTCACGTAACTAGATCACTTTCAAAATTACTGTAATGTTTTCTATGTAACTAGATTACTTTCAAAATTACTCAATCTGCGATTCCTCAATAGCGAATGCAAACTTCAAAACAATCCTGGCTTTTGGCACTTTCTACAGTTGAGATTTAGATTTATAACTTTAATGCAACGCTGATTTATCCTCTGGTTTGCTATATTATCCTGAATATTAATTCTTTATTGATAATGATATTGTGATTTTTAATTGATGACAAACAACACATATTATGATATAGAATTTGAGTTAAATTAGTTTGGTTTTGATTAGTGTGTTATTTGTTAATTTTTTTATTATCAAAATTGATATAAAATTTAATATTTTAAAAATTGAAAATCTTTAAATTATTGATACACATAAAATATTAGTTAATGTGTGTGAAATAATAGAAATAAAATATTAAATAGCTTTTAAGATATGCATTGTCATAATAACACATTTTTATTAGTATTAAATAACTTTTAAGTAACGCTTTATTATGATTGACCAATCCAAATTAAACAGGGGTCCTTACATATTTTTATCTAGCTGTTTCTTACTGAACTATTTAGTTCAACCAAGGCCTCTAAATTTCCATCCAATCTCATTCTACGGGAAAACATTTTGGCTGTCTTTTTAATTTACTAAAAAGAATCTTGATTCTTTCTTTAAAGTTTCAAAAGAAAGGCTCAACCTTCCAATTTTCTTTTTTATGCATTTCTAAGGTTGATTATTGGGTTTAAGTCTTTCTTAGACGTTTTCCCTGCTGCTACTACTAGGGCTCCAACGGCCAAGGAATACGTCACCCTGTTGCCCTTCTACCCCTCTGTCTTGTCATACATGCTCTGAAATTATATGTTCTGTTGTTACCATTGGTTGTTCAGATAATCTAGATGTGGTATCTAAACTGATACGATGCCCATCAATTCTCTCGAATTGTAACAGATAGTGGCTTCTTCAGATGCTGGTAAAAGACGGTGATTCCACCAAGGGTTTATAATAAATTCTCTCAATGACCCTTTTTCAAAATTCAGACTTGAACAATGGGGCTTCTTTGGACATCGAGAATGTTATGCCGGTAAGGACTGGTGCTGAACATGAGTTGTCGAGCTTGAGGAATTTTATTTGGTATTAAGAAGTTTATTAAATTTGGTCCAGTGGTAGACCCCCATTTTATCATGACTATTCTTAATCTATAAATATGGTTTTTTACAATATCATGAGTTAATATCATGGTTCATCAATACAACATGTTAAAAAAACCATAACTCATTTCATATGACACAATTTTTAATTTTCATTGATGCATTTTTTTTATTCCTTTTAAGCAATTGCCCATTCTTTTTATTTTCCTTGTGCAACCAAAAGAAAAAGCACTAGAAACCAATTGATTATATATTCCTAATGGAACAAAGAATATTAAGTAATGAGAATTTGATATTAAGTAAAATTTTGTATTTGGATCACAAGTAATGAGAATTTGATATTAAGTAAAATTTTGTATTTGGATCACAACTTATAGATTAGGTGATTACATTGAAATTTTTTCTGAGGTTAAAAATAACTATAACCTCATCAAGGCTATCATATAGCATATACTTAGTGCTAACTTGCCTACTAGATGTTGGGTCTTTGGAGGTATACACTCTCTAAAAGATCAACAAGATCATACAAAACTTACAATACAAAGCAAAATTGATGCAAGTTCCACTAAATAAGTTGTGGAGTCTTTCTCTGTTACAAGAGGTACATTCAAATCTAATTTTATTACATTTCCTACACATTCCTCATCTAGATTGGAGGAGATATCAAGGGACAATGCTTAAATTTATGTATGTAGATCCTTTAGTTGTCAGCGAAGACCATTTGTATAACCCTCTAATTTCCTCTGCTAAGTTTTATCTTCCATTAGTAATTCCAAAGCTATCAAGACAACAAAAGAGACATGTTTCATTTTGGTATACATAAGTTCTTGGTTTGACTCTAATCTATCCATTTGTTGCTCCAATGGTTCCATTATGTAATACCTTCATATCAAATTCAAGTATCCCAATTTTACTCCCATGTAAATTTACTACTAATTGTTGAATTGTAAGCTACCCATGAAACACTAAGGGATGGTAAGCCCTTGTTCTTCTCGTCATGTGAAGAAATTAGATCATTAAGACAAGAAAAAAACCACAACATCAAGGGTTCCTTAAAGTGCTGACACCAAGCAACAATTGTCAACAAAATTTCTAGTATCATCACTTCCCAAATTAAAACTTTACACCAACTCAGTGCCTACAAGACATTCCTAACAAACCTTTCCTTTATTGCTTGAACAACGAAGAAATTTTGATTAACATGAAAATTTTATGAATTACCTTCCTAACATATGCGAGAGCTAATGCCTAGTTGGTGCTAAGAGCTCCCTACTAGCGTTGAGACTACTATCATAGGATACCATCGATTTTGGAAAGTCAACAACTGAATTATGGACCTCCTTAATATGCTAATGGTCATGAAATCAAGAAGGATGCAAAGAGGCTCTTGTCCTAGTATTTTCTCCATATCCCCCAAAGTAACTAAACCTTCTTTACCTCCTCAAGACCACATCAAAGAACTACATTGTAACCATTGTTAATATATGTCATTTCCACAAATAATAAAAAGGATTGCATAGAAGATCTAATGCTTTCTCCACACAATAAAATATATCCTATCACTTTATCATTAATGGCTTAGAAGCACATGAATAAGGGATATAATGATGACGAAAAACTAAGAACATGCTTCCCCCAAATTCTGTCCATGCATATGTATTCAAGCCTAATTAAACTAGCATTAATAATATTTTATGCATAATGACTTTGGGAGAGGGAGCCAAGTTGATTTTTGTGGCCCTCCCCCTTCTCCAAATTTCATTTTTTAATTCAAACAATTTCATAGTTAAGGGATGGGAGAAATTGAGGGGCGGCCATTATGAACAAAGACCCCTTCTTGTTTTACACCTTCATTAGCAAGACAACCTACTTCAACATTATGTGATCTCAGAACATTATAAAAGATGAGCTTTGAAAAGGATGGTTTCAAAGCTTGGATCGTTTCTATGATACCTATTAACTTGCACTCTTTTGGTAATGTTCCAGGAATCATGTGTTATATAATTATCAAGGAGTCACCCATTACAACCAAGTTTTCAATCTTTGTTCCTCTTGTTAGTATTGCACCTTGTAGCAACACATATGCTTTGGTGGGGTTATTTGCTAATTGGCCAAGGTCCCAAGAATAGTCTATTTCATTGTTTTTAAAACTTATCGATAATCCCTCCATCTTAGCCACCCCTAATAGTTATTAATCTTGTTAATAGTTCTTACAAATTATTTTTATTTGGACACGTGAATGCCAACATTTTTCATTATTCATATTTTGTATACCAATACTATTGTTGGGACACATAATTGGAATGGAAAGATGTCAGTATATTCCCCTTATTATATGGCTACACTAACAATAAGAATAAGGGGAATACACTAAGAAATAATGTATTCCCCTTATTCTTATTGTTAGTGTAGCCATACAATTAGGGGAATACACTCACATTTTGTCTTACCAATTTTGATTTTTTTTTTAAATGTATATAAAATATAATAATTTTTTTTATCATTAATAGTAATAATAATAGTGATTGGAGGTAAATAAGGAAAAATCAAGAACATTCTTTTTTAATACAGTGGAACCCATCCGAAATCATTTAACTAGGACCTTGGGTTTCAGAAAAGGGGAACTCCCAAAAAAGTATCAAGGAACTATGCTAGACTCATCATCCCTTAAAATAGGAAACTGGAAGTATATCATGGAAAAGATCATGAAAAGACTGGATAATTGGTCTTTCCGTACTCTGAATCTTGCTGCAAGGGTAATTTTGATCAAATCAACCATCCAGGCGATCTCGATATATCCTCTCTCTGTAATGGCAGCACCAAAAGGGATATGTAACAAGTTGATAGAGATATACAGGAAATTCCTATGGGGAGGACCTAAGCAACAAAAGAAATGGGCACTCTGCTCCTAGGATAGCCTAACCAAACCAAAAGAAAAAGGTGGACTAGGTCTAAGGGACCCATCGATCCTAAATCAAGTTCTAGCAACAAAATTAAGATGGAGATGGATGCAAGCAGGGAAGGACCTGTGGAAAGAGATATGGACAACAAAATACAATATGCCACCTACTCCTGGAGAAATATTAAGGAAACAAGAAACACCTCGAGGATCAGATATATGGAACCTAACTAATCAAAGCAGAGAATTAGTTGATGGACATATATTTTGGGAAATCAGAGGGGGTTAGAATGCAAGATTTTGGGAGGAAGCATGGCAATAAAGGGAGAAAATTCTGAATCTACAAGGAATGCAGGGCATCTATAGAACAAGTATGGAAAGAGAACTCTTTAGGGTCAAAGATTATTGGATAGAAGGAAGGGGAAATGAAGAGTGGAGGGAATGGAAACCAATGGAAGACTGGAACAGGAATGCAACGGAGGAACAAAAAACAATGTTCAGTAAGGAATTAGATTCTAGGAAAATAAAAAACAGAGGAGGCAATGAAATTCTACGATGGGGTAAAGAAACCAAAGGAACTTTCACTATTAGGGAAGCATATAATGTTAAAATCCAGCAAGAGCAGAGGGAAGATGGGCAGAAGTGGAGGAAGCTGTGGAAAAATAAATGGTGGCCGAAGATAAAGATGTTCGTTTGGCTAGTAGGGAGAAAACTCATTCTTTCGTGGGACCGAATCCAAAAAAGAGGATTCTCAGGCCCATCAAGATGCTGCCTCTGCTTCCAAGACGTAGAAGACCAGGAACACCTTCTCAATGGATGTAGATTGACCCAGTTCCAATGGGATAAGTGTTAGGATATTCCGACACATAGGAATAGTTAAGTTCAACTTGGTCTAGTATAGAGTTAGGTAAAGTGTGTTTCTTTACCGTTGTACATTTTGTAACTTACAATCCGATGGTCACGATATGTAGTGATCCG